>JADDOH010007293.1:0-134588 GCA_016648135.1 Agrypnia vestita | reverse complement strand
TTAGTAGTAATTATTCTGGATGTGGTAATTGACGGTTTAGTTGTTGTTTTTATAGTAGTAAATATGATAATTTTTGGCTCTACAGGCGGAAGATAGCCTTTGGGAGGAATATACTTTGATAATTGCTGGGGAAGTTCTCTTCTGTAGTTGTCGACTTGTGATTTAAAATTGAAATTTGTTGGTTTTTCGAAAAGTTGTCGCTTCTCAATTACACCACAGTTCACAAAAGTGGCCATGGTCAAACACAGGAATAATATCACCATCTGAAAAAATTAAAAACATAGTAATAAAACTTTGTATGCATGTAACTTTTTATGAAACATTCAAACTAAGTATTCTTTAAAAATATAATATCTTAGTAAATAAGTAGCACTTTATTATAAGAAGACAAGCTAAAAAGAGTTTATAATTAATAACTCTGTTAGAAAAAATAATTAAAAAATTATATTTTTATTAGATTTTTTCCACAGAAGGATAATGATTAATTTAAATAAATTCCCACACTAATTGCTTCTTCTCTGTGAGATGAAGCCATTTATATAGGAAAGTATGTATGGAGGTCTTAATTGGGCGTTTATAAGGCATACAATCTTAAATCTAGTCTTAACGCTGGCTTCGGTAAATGTAACGTTCACAATTCCACCCACATCCGAGATCAACCACACGTCTGTCAATTTTTTTAAAGTTGTATTTGTTATTAATGCATCTTATTTTACGTTTTTGATACAACTATACTATCATCATCTATGATTTAAATTAATTAAAATATTGTGAATATAAACTAGTCTATAAAAAAAGAATAAATTAATTAATTTTCAGGCGTACTCTACGTGTAAATGTTAAATAATTCGGATTAATATCATATATACATTGAAAAGAATATTGCTTCTAGTTGAAAAAATATAAATGAACATCTACATGCTGTTTCTTGGGAACAAAAATTTTCAACCATAGATGGCGATATCGTAATTGTATCAAAAATGTAAAATTGGGTACATAAATAACATACATGCAGGCGTTTATTTCGGGTGGAGCCGTGAACGTCACATTGTGTAAAGTGATAATTTAGAAATAGCTTCGTCTCTGTGAGACGGCTATATTTTATCTTAATTAATATTTTCAAAATTTAAAACATCTCTTGTCAAAAATCCGTTTTGTTTACAAGAGTGTTCAATTTTGCAAGAATACAATACTTTAAGTGTGGTAGTCATGTGTCTTTAACATACGTGAAGGAAAACATTATCCAGCTGTGACCCAGATGATTTTCTCAAAGAACAGCTTTAGTTCATCTCTGTAAAAATTTATATTCTGTGTTCAAAAATTATTTAATGTATACAAATTGATATTTTTAGTAAGTATTATATTTTTGCCATTCTCTTATACGCGGTGGAGACAAGAACTCTTAACCATGAACTAATCCGCAAAGTCGAGACTTTTGAGATGTGAATCTATAGGTGGATATTGAATGTTTCCTGGATGGATAGGGTGACGAATGATGAAGTCCTCCGGCGTATGGAAAAAGACCGATAAGTGCTGCGAACTGTCAAGATAAGAAATCTGGAGTATCTCGGACACATTATGAGAGAAACAGTCTAAACCAACTCAACATCCAGGGTAAAATAAGTGGAAAAAGAGGCGTAGGAAGACGCCTCATCTCATGGCTGCGTAACGTGAGGAACTGGTATAAGTGTAACTCGAGTGAGTTGTTTCGTGCGGCGGTAAATAAAATCGTAATCACCAGAATGATCGCCGACCTCCAATAGGAAATGGCTCCATAAGAAGAAGAATAATTTATTCTCCTTGTTTTATTTAATCCGCATACCAAAACAGGACCTCATTTTAAAAATTAGTAATATTGAAATGTGGTTTGCTCAATAAATTGTCATCTTGTATGTGACCGTGAACTTTTCCTTGTATAATGTGTATTTATGTATATTAAATTAACATTTAAATTTCACAGTTTTATTAAATTAAGAATATAAACTCAATTTAAAATCAATAAATTATCTAAATAGGACGATTCCGCGTGTTATTTTTGGTAGGTTAATTTCGAGGCAAGGATTTTTGTAGTGAAGAGCATCCTTCACTATTTGTAATAAATATAAGCTATAATTTAAAACTCATTAAAGATGGGTGTAAAATACCTGCGTATACAGAGTATCAAGAAGCTAGTAACAAAAATTTTGGGGGATAATTTTTCATTTAATTTTCAATAGAAAATATTAGGTATTTCCACTTTGGGTGAAATTTCAACGGTTAACGAGATATGCGACTTCGAAGTTTGCATTTTTTCCAATATTTCTGACTTATTTTGTTTAAAAAGAGTGGCTTGTTCGTCTTGTGGTTAGGTTAGGTTAGACTCTCGTCTCGTGATCCAAACAAAGGTCGTGGGTTTGGATCTCACTCCAGACGAGCAAGTTAGTCCTATTTTCATAGTACAAGGGTTTAGCTTAGTTTGAAAATAGTAAGAATATTGATGTGATCCGTATTCCGTGTTCGCATCTCTATTTAAAAAAACCTGGGACAATCACTGCAATAACTTATACATACATACATAATATTAAAAATTCATCCGCTTTAACACAAGTCAAATTAAATGACAAATACCTTTCAAAAAAATATTTTTCAGATTTTTTCAAAGTTTTAATCATTTTTTTGACTTGTATCAAAGTTAATTAATTTGTAATATTCGATGTAAATTACATTAATGAAAGTATAATATTTCACAAAAAATTATTATTATTATTGCCAGAAATTAAAAAAAACTAAGGTGTCCCTTCATTCGCTCCATAACATTTCACCCTTTGTGTAAAGAATATTTTTTGTTAAAAATTGAATGACGAAGGCTACTCCGTTTTTTTTCTACTAGATACGAGACACCATTTATATGTTTAAAATATTTTTTGTAATTATTAACTTTGTTAATGTAATTATTTTGTATATTGTTAGAAAAAAATCGATATTCACAAAGGACCATTTTAATAATTACATAGTACAATAGCTTAATATATTTGCAATTATCACATTTATGAAATTAAATTGCTTTCTGATAGAAAAATGTACGTTCAGAATTCAATTTATTTAGTTGAATGGTAATTCAGAAGAAACAAATATCGAATACTGAACAGAAACAAAACCGCCACAATGCTATCGATGAAATTTGGATAAACGTATTTCTAACTGATTTTATAACGATAGAGGAGAATTTAAAATTGAAACGCTTATAACAAAATGCTTCCGAAACAAACAAATATGTTTTTCACAATCATTATCAATTACACAAAAAGTAGCAGAAAAAATGCATAATTTTTCTTATCAATACAGTATCCATGCTCGTGTGATAACCCTGGATTACTATTATAAAGGTACAAGTACCCAAGATGTGACGTAAAAACGTCCTTATACAAAATTTGAACCTGTAAAATTTTATCCTTGTCTCTTGTCCTCTTCTGTTAAATTTTAAAGCATCTAATGAGATGTGTATCAGACATCAAAAACTATAAGTAATGATTTATAATTTTTAATATCAAAGGTTTTTATATTTTTTCACGAAACCCTTAATTTTATCTCGCGAGACACCGTTTGGAAAACGATGTTCTAAGCTGTATGTTAATCAACACTCTACGACACAACAACAACTATTCAAAATTTTCAAGAACACAATAACGCATTTCGTCTCCAGAAACATTGCTTCAAAAGTTTCTATCACAGGTGACGGTAGTAAATACACACATTGAATGATTTGCAAAAAATGCAAAAATGTAACATATATACAGCTCCCAACCATTTGACAGTTGTGTTAGGCAATCATGGATGGAATTGTGAACGTTACGTTGTATAAAGTGATTACAGCCAGACGTACGATAAGTCATAAGCCCAATACACACCCAAAAATAACTTCAATATCTCATCTACTTTCCTATATAAATTGCTTCATCTCTATGAGACAAATTTTATCTTGATTGAGGAAATATTACTTTCAAAAAAATTTAAAATTACATTCTTAACTCATTGATGTACTTTCAACATAACTGTTCATCAAGTTAATTTTTCAACATAACTGTGTAGAATTTTATTTCATATAGAAACTAGTTAGTAGTTTAATCACAAAATAAAAATTAATTAAAGTTGAAGTTAAAGAGATGATAAAAATACTGAAAATTTGTATTGATCGGTAGATTCTCTTTCATATTTCGCCAATGCAGTTTCAGATTCAATATGATAAAAGGATTATAATAATAAGCGATGAGTAAGACGAAAGATCAGCGGGCAATAAATAAATGAGAAGAGCTCAACACAAAGGGACTCAATTGGCTTCTTTAGGAATGGCCTATATCCAGCGGTAAAAATATAATTGACTCAATAGAAGTTTAACCAGCAAAACAAACATTTTTGAGTGTATGAATGCACTTGTATTTATTTTTAATATTCCTCATATTTTCTTTCGATTAGTTTTTTTTATTATTATTATTATATTTAATCAGTGAGGTTAATTAGTAATAATATAAGTATCAAAATAGTTTTGGTTAGTGATATTTCCAACCGTATTAATAATAAATAAAAAATCTATCAAATATAAATACAAACAGTTTAAATAATTAATTATAATAAATTTTCTTACATTGTGTTTTTTTCTCGCCATTTTGTAATTCTTTTCAAATAATTTGGAAGAGAACACAAGTTTTCAAAAACTAATATTTTTGGCACTGAACGGCTGGACAGCCTTGATGAAAATGAACTGTTCAGCAAAATCCAGTTTATATTTATATGGTTGTTAAGAATAAATTAGTTTGGATCGATATTTTAGGAATATTTACATTTTTTGTAAATAAAAATTCTATCTTTCGTGCCCGGCTTTGCCCGCGTTTTGTTCCCAGGTGTGAAAAAACGTCGAATCTTTGGTCACCAGAAGCGCATTTATTCATGGAAACTATACTCACATTCCTACTCTAATCTCCTTCAAAATTGTCCCCCTGGTAATTGCACATACTTCCCCCAACGGTCCCATTATTGTTGCACCTTTTAAAATAGTATTCAGCTGAGCTGTTTTCTCTCGATTAAAATCTGTTCCTTTGAGCGGAATTTTTAATTCGGGTACAGCAAAAATTACACGGAACCATTTCAGAAGAGTAGAGAGCCTGATAAAGTGGGAGATTGCCGTGTATGGCCAAGAAAACCTGAATCAGATGCGAAGAATGAGCAAGTATATTGTTGCGATGAAGTTGCTCAAAGTCAAAATTGAATCTATCGATGCAATGCTTATTCCTACCTCATTTGCAAGCTCTTGTACTATGATACGACAATCCTGCTTACCTGCACTTGGTCAATCACATTTTTTCTTCAATTTGTTGAGAGCCAAAACGCGGTCCGTGTTCTTTGAAAGTGTTATATGAAAGTGTTATTCATGAGATGCTCATAACATCATCCCGCCATATCTGAAAGCCTGTTGGATCAGCGAATGGTTTCCACTTGGGCGAAACGCTATCGTTGTTCAAGCCGTCCACCATTTCACAACAATTCGACGGGCCCTAACTTTTCTTCTTCACTCAGAGGCTGACTGCCAGCGAGTGACGCCCTCTATAGGTGGAAAAAATAAACGCATGCACATACATGTCCCCTACACGTTTAGACCAAAGGTACCTGCTGTGATTCATCTGAGTGGGTTGAAAAAATAAAGGTTCGATATTATTTGAACACACTACGTACATGTTGTATCCTACAGCACATCAACATAGACGATGTTTTTTCTTAAATTATTTTCATCTGAATGAACTGTTTAATTACATTTTTAATGAATGAATGTGCTGTGTTGATGAACGTACAAACGTTAGACCACTGCCCGCAATTGCAATGACAATGAAAGTTTAAAATCGTTTATTTGACCAATAAATTCGTAGCAGGACGTTCAGAGAAAATTTAATATCGCTAAAGTGGTTTGAAGAACAGACAAATAAGTTTTTTTAAATAATGATCACCTCAGTTTTCCTTTTAATAACTCTTAAATATGGTTGTTCGCTATCAAATAATGGACATTCTTGCATTTACTATTTACATAATTGGATGTTGCTGTCTTTGCTTTTATGTTTAAGTCTAAAATCGACATCAATTTAGTTTTACTTAAGTATGAAGCAGCCATATAAGTAATCCTCGGTGACTTCATTTATAACCTGTTTTTGGTTGGATGCATTTGTTTTTATATCCCTCAAATAGACAAACGCATGGACAAATATTGAAACTTATAGTATAGATAAAACTCTTCAGTTGGTTTCCGCATACCAAAGAAATTATTTTATAAATATTAATTTCTACCCACATGAAGCAGCTTAATGGCTCGCTGCATTATAATATTGGAAAACTTTATATTCATCACAATAATTACACCGGTTAACAAATTTAACCATTCTTCATTGATGAAAAAAGGCGTTAATAAAGTATTTCATGGTCTTAAATCTGTAATCATATTCTTAATATTATAACACATTCAGTTTTTTTTGTTACAGGGTGGTCGTACTGTGACGTAACCTGTCTGGCTACCTAAGCTAAATACCTAACTATAAAGTTTAGTAATTTATAAGTTTTACGAAAGCCCAAAGCTTGAGACTTTAAGCTACCGAATCGAACTTTATTACTACTTTTGTGACTTTTAAGCACACGCTTTATGCTTTAAGCTACTAGACGAAAACTTTATCGAACTTAGAACTTCGGAAGTATATTTACATGAAGCTAAAATTAAATTATTTTTTTTTGTTAATATTTATATTTTCAAAATTGGCCAGTCGTGATCTATCTAGTGGTTAGAAAGATTCCCCCTCCGTTGTGTTCGTAGCTATCCAAAATTCTTTTGATATGAGGTGAGATTTGTATTCTTATTAACGCGACTAGACTAATATAGAACGGATTCTTACCTAACTATGGAAATAACAAACGCACGTAACTAATCCGTACTCGTAATTAACATAATGGAATTATTTACTAAAAATGATAGAACGCCTAACCGTTATCGACACGAAATCCACCAATTATCTTAAAACACTTATAGACGAAATGCCAGAGACATAAAACATATTTCCGAAATTACTTTGGGCCCTTTTAGAAACCGCTCTAAAATTCTACAGTTTCGCCTATACGAGAGATAGCCACGTCCTGAGTCGGCCTAAAAGCCAATTATATGCGGCGTAGCTGAGGAATAAACGCTAGTAGCAATACTTCCTTACATTGTACCGTCATAACTATAATACCACCGGGGTTAAAATACTGAAATATAAAACAATACAATCGTTGTCAAGTTAACGGCATACGCTTAAGATCCCGTCCGCCTTGATTATCAATACCCCATAATAGCAGCTTAGAACAGTGTCAGCACAACCACACGCGGTACCCAATTATGACAGATTTACAAGATATAATAGCATACGTTATATTCAAAGACACAAGTAAGAAACTTACCGATAGCGCGTCCCACGTTGTTCAATCCGCTCAATCTGTTCACAGTACATAGTGGGAGAAGATAAACATATTTATAACAACTAAGGCGCATCCAGAGGTTCGGGGTAAGCTTTTTCTGACATCATCACAGCCCGAGATTCTAAGGAAATGGAAGATACAGTTTTGTAAGTAAAATTTAAGAAATGTCTAACCACTTCTGTTCAAACGTGGATTCTAGATGTCCCCCCCCCCTGCAGGGGGGAGGGGGATGCGGCCCCAGAGCATCGCCGCATCCAGTGGTTAACTCCTGTTTAGACATAACCTCCCACACTAAGCTGCAGACCAAAACCAACCCGAGACTCTGTTGCCTCTGCTGGAATCCATTCAGCGTCCTCGTCCTCATGGCGACAAATATATCAGGAAGAAATCCCGCGTCTGATATTAAGGTTTATATATTGTCCAGCGGGGCAGTCAAATTGACTGGTGTATAATGATGGGGATCCCACGTCGCGGCTACTGGGTGGCTGGAAAAGACTCCTGAGTGCGTCAGACAGAGCCATGTTAGCATCGCCAATTATAGTTGATGTGAATGATCCCACGGTGTAGTCTAATGGGAGGGATGTCCGCCATTTATCCCGCGTGGCGGCGCTGGTGTAGTTGGGGGTCAACTCTTTTTGACAGCTCGTGCGTTTTATACAGACATATTAAGTTTTGCTTTGTTTTTGTGGATTTAGAGATAATTAATTTTGAAAAATGGCTGTTAAAATAATGTTTATTTGCATTTCTCATCCTCCCTGATTGAAGGGTTGCCGGAAGAAACATGCGTAAACAGTGGTCATTAACTTTGAGAAAAATGATTATTTAGTTAGGTAGGTACTTCGTAACCGTTTTTAATGTTTTCAAATGAAATAGCTATGTTTTTTTGAATATGTCATTATATTTAATAAGATATTTAAAGTTGTAATTGTAATTTTAAACCTAAAAAATATAAAATAAAGGAAACATTTCAAAAAAGTCGCTTGTTAAGGGAGCCATATTTAAAAAAATGTTTTGCTCGTTATGAGAGGTTCCACTGTATAAATATAATATAATAAAGTATATTGTAGATATAGAAAAATAAAAGTTAAGTTATTTATACAATTATTTTATTAATTTTTACCATTATCCATGTTAGAACGAAAATAACAGCATAAAATACACGAAAATTATTCTACTTCCCAAACGGACTAAACTACTCGATAAATGACTAAGAATTCTATGTTTTGGACAACCCAATAATCCTTTCTATGTGCATTCTACTTGATCAAATTTTCATTGAGCATCGAGGCTGCATCTTAGGAGCTAGTATATCTTCTGAAATCTGAATCATATTACGCCTTAATTTGAAAATGGTCAGTAAAAATTCATTGTCAGGAGTTCAGGAGTCAAGATACGGACGCTCATTGTATATTGTGATGGATAATACATGAGATGATTTACTGTAGGCCCTAAGACATTAAATACAAACCAGAAGTGCTTGTAGCTATCAAATCCTGTGTAAAATACAAACTACAGTTCGCAATTTGACAGCTCGCATGACCGCCAACTACACCAGCGCCATCTACTTCGAGCTTTCCAGATTACCTCCCATTGACTAGAGATATTCAAGAGATAGTATTCCATAGTGATTGTTATGGTTAATTGTGTGGTTCCTGATATGTATGTCCTGTGCCAGAGGAGAAAGGCTCCGAAAGGCTCCTGGTATACAGCAGTATAGTAAAGATGATGAATGATGTGTCAGGGTGAGGTGTCAACTTGCATTCCCGATCAGGATTCTCGTCCAAATAAAACAGCTTCTATTCAAGATTTAATCATGGAGATCTGGATTCGATGACACCGAAGACGACCAAGCATCGAGATTCTTCCCACCAGTGTGTTACGGGTGAGTTCTCGACGCCGAGCTATAGGAAACAGCCGCATATTCTTGAGCCGTTGCCTCTATATTATAAGGATGGTATGCGTTAAGCTGCCCATGTTGTACGCCCACCTGGCGTGTCACGACACTTTGATCGCCACGATGCGAAAGAACCCCGATCTCCCTCCTTTCATAATCAATTCTGTCAGTCACGACAATCAAATTGGTGATGGGTGATGAGACTATTTTTGTACAGTATAAATTAGAATGTACATGATGGAGAAATAGCTGTCACTCCTCATTCGGAACATAGAGGTTTGAAATCAATAGCCCCGCGACGACCAATCGCTGAGATGCTTCCCACCAGCGTGTTACGAGTGAGTTCTCGACGCCGATCTATAGGAAACAACCGCATATTCTTGAGCCGTAGCCTCTCTATTATAAGGATGGTATGCGTTAAGTTGCCCATGTGGTACGCCCACCTGGCGTGTCACAACGTATTGATCATCACAGCGTCAAGGAATCCCGACCTCTTTCCTTCCATTAGTAAATTTTACAATGTTTAGATTCTTTTCATTAGTAATTTTAAATATGTTTAAGTTTTGCATACAAGCACCACGTTCAACAAATGATAAGAAGAATAGTTATAGTAAAAGGTCCTTAGCTGACAGAAGTTGAAGTTTTCTGCAAACTGTCCATATCCTCTAGTAACGCCTTCAAATGATGTTCTCCTTGTATGTGTTTTCCAATAACAGCTTTCCAGTCATGTATTTAAAATAACGTCATCCTTGTGTGTGTGTGTACTACAATATCTGCCATCCAGTTAATGATTCCCAAAATAGTGTTTTCCTTGTATATTTATTTGAATATCAGCACTTGTGAAACTGTATAGGATCCTAGAAACAAGAAGACTATTCCCTCTACGCCGAGCACATGCAGAAAATAAATCCTTTTATTCTAGTTCATCCACGGTTATACAAAAAGGCGACAGAATAGTAATAGTAAAAGGTCCTTAGCTGACAGAAGTTGAAGTTCTCTGCAAACTGTCCATATCCTCTTGTAGTGCCTGTGTTTTCCAATAACAACTTTCCAGTCATGTATTAAACATAACGTCCTCTTTGTGTGTACGTGTGCTTCAATATCTGTCATCCAGTTAATGATTCCCAAAATAGTGTTTTCCTTGTATATTTATTTTAATATCAGCACCTGTAAAACTGTATTAGATCATAGAAACAAGAAGACTATTCCCTCTACGCCGAGCACATGCAGAACATAAACCCCTTCAAACTAGTCCATCTACGCCGTATAGTGATATCACATGCAGACATAAACAATATAATTACAAGTATGCTTGCGTCCCGCCGACTGGTGGAAATATTCGCATTCGTATTCACCGAATAGTAGGTTTGACATTTGTATTCGTGAAAATAGTATTCGTTGCATCACTCACAATAATAAAATCATATAGGTAAATAACTACGGTAACTCGTAAAAGTATGATATTATTTATATTAAATGAATAAAACAAAACAATCTGTCATATAAGTAACTTACTATGGTGACCAATAAAAATATGATATTATTTATATTAAATGAATAAAACAAAACAATCTGTCATATAAGTAACTAACTATGGTGACCCGTAAAAGTTATGATATTATTTATATTGAATGAATAAACTAAAACAATGTCATATGAATAACTTTGCGATTACTCTAGACCGAAGGTTAACTACCCCTGAACAAACCCTTCCCCCTAAATACGTACGTCTGACAATCACTATAAAATGCAACCATGTATTATTAAAAAGGCGTAGCAATATTTCGAAAGGTAACTATTATTATAGTTATGTTTGAGTTCGCTAGATGGCGGTAGTATTACAATTTTTATTCATATGCCATGCTGACCTGCAAATAATATCTTGTATACGAAGCAGAATAAATTTTAGCGCAAACCATATTGCACAAACATTAAAATCCGACACTCGTAAACAACTTCTGCAATTTTATCAAGTAAAACGCTGTTCCAAATAATTAATAATATTTTAATTTTATTTATTTTCATCCTGCTCCAAATCTCCTTTTAAATCCGGAATAATAAATATTAAACGCAACCCCGTTTGATCTATTCTCGTCTCATAATGAAGCCTAACATCAATACGAAAACTCTTAGTAGAATTAATAAATGCGACTAAATCTAAATAGATACAGTATATACAATTCGAAATACGTCTTTATAGGAACTTTATAGGACCAAAACGTGTTTAAAACGATTGCCTTATGATACTCAATACAAACATGTAACGAGTCTAATAAACCATACATTCATGTTACAATAAAATAAATATAAAATCCAGATGCATTTTAAAATATATTATTTGGAGGAAATTTCTCGTACGATTTGAATTTATATCACACTGATAACCGTGATATTAATTACACATAATTACCCCGATCTCAAATATTCCCAAAATAATACATTTCGATAGTAAAAATAATTAACCGTAATAGATAACATAAATGTGATCCTTAGCTAAAGACCGAATTGCATGCTACCCATGCAATACAACAATTATCATATTGCTACTAGGCAAATCATACAGAAATCTGTGCATTCAATCGCTAGCACAGATAACATAAAATTCCTTTGCATAAAAATACATCCGTTTGGAAGAAACTCTCGTACAAATTGAATCAAGATCAGACAAGCAATCGCGAAGTCCCACAAAATAAACACACTTCGATAGTAAAATTTATCCATTTTAAAGCGTTTATATCTTTGGTAATACATGGATATCAATTTAAATGATTGTCCGTTTGGGCCGCGACGTATTTGAAAATTACATAAGTATTATGAAAGATCGCCGGCTGGATTATCACAGCCGCAAAATTACGATTTATTATATATTAAATCTGATGCGCGTTTAGTAATATAATGTTCTAAATAGAATACACATAAAAGGCAATAGAAATGAATAATATTGGAAATGCTTATCTGTCCACTGTTCCAAATCTCCTTTGAATTATTATAACCCTACGGCTTTTTCCTCGGTCCTGTTAACTCCTGTGTGTCGGTGATGTAACGTAGGTCTACCTGTCATACAAAATATGAAATATCTACCTTATTTACGAAAACTAAAACGTCACATTTTTTGTAATCATCGAATAGACATTTTCACACCAAAATTACTAAATTAAACTGTAAGGAATGTACGGATTTTTTAATTAAAAAATATTTATTCATTACTCTTGTATTTTCGGCCAGTGTACAAGAGAGAGCAGAATATTGTACATCGCAGTTAAATCGAGCAAAAAAGAGCACGATAATACCATATATCTCATATAGGTCAGAGATGGCGGTTGCTTGGGTTTCGGCGAAAGCAAAACAATATAGAAAGAGTACGGTAGAGTCGGGTAACATGTGTTAGACAAAGACGGAGTGCAGGCGACTGAAGCGAGCTGGCGACCGCTTGGTTGTATTCAGTTGCCAATGAAACATCGGCGGAAGCGCACGCAAATTCGATTTTCCATACTTTTATAATAATTTACTAAAATAATGCAAATATTTATGTTTACCTTACATAATTTTACTTTTTTTTTTTTTTTTTTACTACCTTTTTTTTTTTTTTTTTTTATTATTATTTTTATTTTTTTTTTTATTATTTTATATAATTTTACTACCTTACATAATAAAAGGGACCTTTTAAAAGTCTTATCTGTATCGTATTTATGTATATTTTATCACATATTAAAAACTTTGTCGATTTTTAATCAGGTAACGCTGTGTTACTCCACCGTCCCCAAAGTTTTTTTTAGCACAGTCTTTTAAGAGTTAAATTATCTTCCTTATTTCGGACTTCCTTCGACAAGGCCTTCGGCCGATTTCAAGGCTAAAAACTCAAGGTCCGCTCTCCAATTTGTATCGCTAAATATAGTCCCTATCTCCCGCCATCTGTTATTCCAACTTGCGTGTAAAAGTAAAAGTCTACCATCTCAGGACGCCTTTCATTAGCCAGATCCGCTGCTGAGCCGCGCTTGCGATTCGTCCGATTTAGTCAAAATAAAGGTAAAGCACGCGTCACACGCGCGGCATACCTCTACGTTTCAGGAAAAATAAAGGCTCGTCTGCACCTACTTACCCGGCAAATATATAATTACAGAACATTTTACGGGTTGTGAAGCTTCTGTTCATTATAAACTTTAGTAGACAACCATTCCAGTATAAGCTTCTCATCAATATCGATTTAAATAAGTTAATATCATCACAGTACCTTATACAGAAGATTACATATTTTTGGAATCTTATTAATATGTATTTAATATAGACATCTAAAGGATGTTAAATCTAACCAAAATAAATTTTAAATGAGGAGCATGACATGTGTAATAAAAAATATAAAGTTTTAAATGAAAATATCATACAGTGACAAAAAATTTCACTTTTTTCAGTATAATCATCAAACGTCAGATGGTTTCCATTGAATTGATATCTTAGTGAAATTTCTCTCCTTGTTTGTCAGTTACTGCACCCAAATTTACTAAAAAAAATAAAAACACGAATACCCAATGTCCAAAAAATGCATTTTTTGCCTATGAACTATTGGACATGCGATATTCCAACAGTTCATAGGCTTTTAACAGTTCATTTATGAGGATATTATAGTTCTTATCTTTCTTGTTTCCTAAAAATACTTCACTTCACATAGAAAATGGTTCCATGTTGCCAATGATATGAAATTTTATTATTCTTGAAAAGGCAAATTACTTGTTAGCTATGAATTACTGGCATTATTGCAGAAGATAAATATGGATCCTCAATTTTGTCTTATTTCTTTTTTAAATAATATTGTTTAGTGATACAGAAGTTGTAGTCACTTACATGGTCAGTAGGTTTTGTCCACACTATAGAAACAGCGAACGGCACTACATTTTTATTGTTATGATGCATTGCAATTAATTTACCTGAAAACTCACACGGCAAAAGTGAAGGGCCCAACTTTTACCTTAATCTCAAATTTGGGTGTATAAATATAAAAAATATGCTTTTTTGACATTCATAAATGTAAATCTATCCTGTAACTTTAAAATAAATTATCCACATCTATAAAAAACTCTTCCACTGAATTTTTCGCACCATCAAAGACTGTTATAAACTTTTTTTTTACATAAAAAAAGATAAAAATACTTTACTTTTCTGTAGACGTGACGAAAACAAACTTAACCTTATAGAAACATAAAATTGTCTTTATAAGTTCACAGAATACGTTAAAAATATCCTTGCTACCTCTCGTGGTAATTCTGCCTACATTGTCTAAAGCCAGCCAATTACTCCATGATATAAGGGACAAACGGGCACTCGTGTAGTGTTTTAATAACAAATGATACATAAAAAGAGCATTTGCAATAACATTACAAAAATTAACTGTCAAAAAATACCGGAAATCTTCAAATCTGATGAGTAATTTAAAAATACTTCAAAATGTGTACCGTATAATATATATGCGGAAGATAGAAAATAAAAAGTGGTGGTTTCGAGTTACGAGAAGCAGTATTAGATGAATATAAGATAAAGAAGAACAAGAATAACGTACATGATGCTACATAAAAATACATAATGTACGTACTGCAAATAAATAAATGAAGACTGTATTTTAATGCGGCCGTCGTTAGTTAAGTCATAAGTCGATAAAACTGCATTTAGTCAAATTAGAAGAAAATGGTCCAAACCCAGGATTATTCCTGGAATGCTGAATTTTGGCAAAGTGTCAAAAGTTCATCGATCCGAGTGCTGATTATCTTTTAATTTTTTGTATTTTCTTGTTTTATTTTTCAAATTTGTTTTATGCTATAAATATCTCGTTAACTATAAGTTTTCCGATAAATAAATGTGTATATAATTAAAGCTTATTAAATTTCCTACAAAAATCTTGTGTATAGTTTTCTGGAATATTCTGCCGTGTATATGTGACCTATCTGGCCAACGTTTCGGATCCCATTGCAGGGTCTATCATTAGGGCTCGTATAGACGGTGGAATATCCCAGAAAACTATACACAGAAGATTCTGAACGGCCGTGAAAACCTGAGAACATTATTTCTACAAAAATAACATTTTTTTTGTATGAGTAACCATTTTGGAAGTGCAGCGATGTACGAGTACAATATATAGTGGACACTCCTAGTGTAGAGTACAAGCTGCGTTTTTTTTTTACTTGGCGTCCCCATAAGGCCTTATCCTCGATTTTTTATTAAATTTGACATTTTATTAAGAATGATCATACCAAGGTCCACGCGAAAATTCAACTTTCTGTGAATTTTTCCTGGGTCGGATGTGTAATTTGGCCTGACTTATTTAAAAGAAATGATGAAACAGCTATCATTAATTAACGTATTTAAAATGGACTGAAAACATTAACCCTATTTAAATATAGACTGGTGTAAATTTTAATATTTATTAATAAACATTTATCCGAACTTTACTTACAATCCACATGACTAAGGAAAAATCACAAATACAAATTTATTTTAACGACTTTATTAAACCTCATTTTTTAATTCAGAAATCATTACAATTAAGACTGATTACCTCAGAATTCAGCCTTCAGACTTTCAAGTTTTGGAAATGTCACACTCATTATTGCAAAAATGTATTTTTTTGTATTTTACGATAAGAAATGATTATGATTCAATTTAACCCCTTGCACAAACACTATTAATAATCATTAATTCAACGCATGCACTAAATATAAATGGTTTTTATATGGCTAAACACACAAAAAGGGTTGAATAGCAACCCTTTTTCTTTAAGTCTGGAGCTAAACTTGACAATCGAACGGTTTTTAGTGATTGGTTTAATTTCGTTCAATTTCATTAAATAAGTTCATTTAATAAGATTTAATGAAGAGTTAAGGTTATTATAACGGTCGTTAGACATATTTAACTGTAATTTCGGATATTTTATACGCACCGTATGTATTACCGAAAAGCGAATCTCGACGTTTCGTTGGATACTTATCCAACGTCATCAGGAAGACGACCTTTACCCGTGGAGGTGGAGGTCGGACAGTCTGACCTCCACCTCCGCGGGTTTGAAGATTTCATCTATCTAACGTTTAATATTTCATCTCATTATGCAAACTCATGCCAAATCTCATTCTTAAAATATTCATTCAATTTTTTGCAGTACAGGTTCATTAAACTAGTCTCATAAATTTAAAACACATCGAAAACTCATATAATTTATTAATATATTCATTTTTATTTGGTGAACAAAATATTTGGAGGCAAAACCAAAATAAAAAATAAATAATATCTCTTACAAATTACTAACCCACTAATCCCACTTTTATGTTTCCGCAAGAATTCTCATTATATTCAAAATAAATCTATAAATGTTCTTAAATCTATCGGATAAAGTCTTCTTTATATGACTGTGTATGACTATACGGACTTCAACAAAATACCTTTATACAACACAGTAACAAGATAGCAAACAGAAAAAAATGTGCACTATCAGAGGCTCACGAGATTTTTTAAATGCAACAACACTGTCGAACATGCTGGAATAGTCGAGGACACTCAGGAATCATTATACTGGAAATGGAAAACAAGTACTCGAACATTCGAGAAACCAACTTTTAGTTTATATTAAAATACGGAGGAGTGCCGCGGGTGATTATTATTTGTTTTAACGTTTGACAGCGCGATAAGTCCACCATAGAAAAGCGTAACCGTCGTATCAGTACGACCAGAGTGACAACGAATGCAAAAGAGGGGGGAAATATATCCTATGTTACCCGCTGAGTCCTAAAGAATAAGTTTTCAAATTTTGAGTCCGATCGGTCAAACGATACAGATTTGCATCGAAAATATGTCAGGGGGAGGGTATAGGGTATGAAAATAGGGGGAAAATGTTGCCTATGTTACCCGCCGGGTCCTAAAGCATAAGTATGCAAAATTTGTATCGAATCGGACAGTGTGGATTTGTATAGAGAACAGACAGATAGACATTGAGTTTTATAGGTATAGATGTAAAATTATAATTCCGATAGCCAATTTTACAGTTGTTAGATCATTTGACATATAAAATGTACTTGAATAAACAAATAAAGTACGGAAAATATTTTTTTAAGAATTTTTTTTTTTTTCTTCTGTTCTGTAATAATTTAAGAAATTATTACAGAAAATACTCAGTATTAAATTAGTTGGTAATAAAAATATATCTTAAAATACTTAGATAAACTTTTTTAATGTTATTTAAAAAATAACAGAAGAAATGTAAATTAAAATTTTTTAAAGAAAATATTTCACATTAATTTCAATCGTTCAAAATATGATTACAAAGTAAATAATTATAAAAAGTATCTATTGTCTACTATTTACTGAGGGCAGAAATTTTTTTTTTCAAAACTTTAAATCCAATACACAAATAAAAATTTACAAAATAAGTACAAAATCTAAAAATTGGCATTTATTTTTCAAATGCTATTTATATCGAAATATAAACGGTTTCCCGCTTAAATAAAAATGTATTTTCCATATTTTCTTGAAATTCAACCTACATCATCAGAAGGCAATTTAGCTATACACGTGGATTTCAAAGTTATTAATATTTGAGGTAAATAACACAGTATTTATCTGATGTAAGTAACTTTCTGAGTATTGGTGAAACATCACCATATACAATTTAAATATACAACCAGTATACAATAAATATATCGTTTTCCGTCAAATATGTATTTAACATTTACCTTTAGGTAAAGGGTTAAAACATATTTAACATTAAACGTTTGCGTATATGGGGCAGTTTAAAATTAAAATTACTGAAGAATCATATGCCTACTAAATTTAATTTCGATTAATTAAAGCTGTGTTATATTTTTTAAAAATATACAAGATATTAAAATTTAGATCAATATACTCATTTTTAAAGTTTATATATTTTCTGTATAATATTTTTTTATTTTTATTTTTTTTTGTTAATAGGTAGGTATGCGCATATTACTCGTACCCAGAAAAAACCTCTTTATTTTGCGGCAGTTTTACCACGCAATATTCAAATAGTGTTAGTCAGATATACCCATTACCACATTGTTGCAATGTTATATTAAATTATAATAACCAGATCGATAAATAAGCAACAGAGCAGTTGTTTTAGTGTATTTTGTGTAATTTTTTGTCTTCGTCTTGTAATTTTCCAATTGCTAGTCTGAGAATGATTTTAAGTGTTTCGATTTTTGTAATGCGTTCGATGTTTAATTGTTGTGTTATACGGTATACAGTTTCAGTTGGTGTCCGGTATTTCAGATCATAGACCATTTTTAATATTTTGTTTTGCTGTCGTTGGAGTCTGTTTAGGTGAGTTTTGTTTCCGGTTCCCCAGAAGGGTATCAAATATCCTATTCTACTCTTGACGTATACCTGGTACATCAGAATTTTTATGGTCTTTGGTGTGATTTCATGTATTTTGTGGAATAGGCTGGTCAGTTTTGTCAATGAGTCAATTACTTTGTCTATTTGAAAGGTCCATTTGAGATGTCTGTCTATGTTGAGTCTTAATTTTTTAGTATTTTCTAGTTCAGTAAGTGTTTCGTTATGTATTTTTATGTCGTTATGTTATTTTTGAGCGTTTAAGGTTAGAATATTTCTTTTTGTCCATTCATTTAATGTATCTATGTCTTTGTTGATTTGTTTTGTGGTTTCAATGTCATTATTGTTTTCGTTAAATATTTCGAGGTCGTTTGCATAGAGTATTATTGTAGTACTCTATGCAGACATTGAGTAGTTGCCTTCGAAGATGTTCACTTTATTAGGTTTTAAACAATTTTATTGTGTGTACATCGATAATTGCTTCATTATATAATTTTGAATTGTGTGATCAATTTACAATGCCACGAGCCAGAAGATCTAATCTCTCACAATGAAGCCTTGATGCAATAAGACTTCGGAATATTGCGAATTATCCACTTCAGATGAACAAGAACTACCACGAGAAGAGCGCCGCGTTAGTATAGCACGTCAACTCAGTTGGCAATGAAAAATCGTCGAGCTTATCGCACAAATCAACAACGTGAAAATCTTCGACGCACAAGAAGAAATGCTTCAAGTGTTGATTTGAATCGAGTAGGGTTTCAGTACGATTGCACAATTACTACAGCTTGCATCCTTTCGTTTGGATGGGCCCATTTGCGGTTTTGTTACGACCATTGCGGTGCATTGAAGTTTGCTGGAGAAACGCTTGGATTGCACTGTCTCAGTAGCAAGGTGAAGTTGCCGTTATTGCCTCCACCACCTGAGCCATTTGCTTCATGGCAAAACACCAAAATCATGACATTTTCTATAGAACACTCAAAGATACAACGAATATTTCTAAATGAATTCATTTTGAGCAGACATTATCTAAGAACGCGGAATCAATCTGACATTAAAGCTTATTTCTGCTCGAAAGAGTAAACGTTCATTTTCTTTTGGGTGATTATAAATCAGTAATTCCGACTTCGCTTTTGAGTTAACAGATCCAAGGCCAAATTCACCATCGAAATGGATCTTTGCAATCGCTTAAAGACGCAGAGCATAAATTAATCCAAATTTACTTCATGGGCAATATGGAGAAACAACTTGATCGGCGTCAAACGATCAATACGGCAATGAAAATAGCAATTCTTCAAGATCTGAAGCAACTACTTCATCCCTTCAATCCACAATAGAACCCCCAACAGAAGAAAGTATACGAAACGTTAATGTAAGCAATTGATAATGGAAAAGGTGTCTTATTTTTCCTTTATGCACTCAGTGGAACTGGGAAAACATTCCTCATGTTATTGATTTTGACCACTGTTCGTGTGAGATCCGAAATTTCTGTAGCAGATGCTTCTTCTAAAATAGCTACCATGTTGCTAGAAGGATGCCGAATGGCTCATTCGTCATTGAAATTGCCTTAAACTTTCAAAAGACTGAAAAAAAGACGTGCAATATTACGAAATAATCAGCAATGGCCAAAGTTTTGGTAGCAAATAAAATCATCACCTAGGATGAATGCACAATGACGCACAAACGCGCATTAGAAGTACTCAATTGAACTATAAAAGATCTGCGCAATGACTCAAGATGTTTTGGAAGCGCAATGAGTCTTTCCAAGATCAACCGCTGTCGAAAATATATGCTTGCTTCAAATCGTCAACTATGTGGCGCTATATGAAAATACTTCAGTTGACGACAAACAAGCAAGTTGCATTGCTAAACGACCCATCAGCCGAAGATTTCTCTAATCAATTGCTGACTATTGGAAACGGCCGTGTTCCTGTCGACGAATTGAATGGATTGATTTAGTTTCCGCAGAATTTTTGCAATTTCGTCTCAATGAAGGATGATTTTATCAACAAAGTGTAACCAAACATCATTGTTAACCACAAAAATCACAATCGGTTGAGTGAACGAGCATTTGTTGCGGCAAAGAACAAGGATGTAGATCACTTAAGCTTCACAATTCAAAATCAAATCGTTGGTCCACTGCATTCCTTCAAATCTATCGACCGTTTAACAAACGAAGACGAAGAAACCAAGTATCCAACTGAATCTTTAAACTCATTGTATCAGCTTGGCTTGCTACCGCAAAATTTACAATGAAGGTTGGCTCGGTAATCTTCGCTTCGAATCATGCTACGAAATCTGAACCAACCAAACCATGTAACAGAACACGTTTGATGGTGAGAAAACTCATGAGCAATGTGATTCACTCGACAAGAATCCAAGGTAAGTTCAAAGGTGAGGAAGTTCTCATTCCGAGAATTCCGATGATTTATAACCGATACTCTGATATTTCTGATATGAAATGATATTTCTCTCACGGTCAATTGTATATAGCGTATTCACGTGTCGGCAAACAATCCGCTTTGTTCGTTCTCGCACCTGATAACAAAACGAAAAATGTCGTATATCACAAGGTGCTTCAATGAAGGGAATCGACACGAGTGCCACCCACCCAGCAAATAGTGCATAACAGAAATAATCCATAACAGAAAATAGTGCAAAAATGCTACGCGAATCATTTTAATTCGCTTAAATAAAGCAAATGCCACGTGAATTACATTCATTTTAATGTAATTAAAATACTTTTCATTTTGCTTTTTACACATTTATGGAACTTAATTAATTTTGAGTATTCATTTTAATTTCATAAAAAAACTGAATTTAATTCAGCTAATAAGTTAAC
The DNA here is from genome assembly GCA_016648135.1 of Agrypnia vestita. Taxonomy (NCBI): domain Eukaryota; kingdom Metazoa; phylum Arthropoda; class Insecta; order Trichoptera; family Phryganeidae; genus Agrypnia; species Agrypnia vestita. The sequence continues at coordinate 113,061 of JADDOH010007293.1, read as the reverse complement.
ACAACATTTATTGATTCTGAGGCGGTACGAAATTCGCCGGGTCAGCTAGTAATATATATATTTTTTGAGATACTAAGAGAACATTAGGTAGAAAATACATTATATCAAACCTTACCCAATTACATTGACTTGTTAATGGTTTGTTGGTTAAGAAATAAAATAAAATACATGTAATATAATATTCCAATCATAAGTGTATTCTGCCTGCTCAAGTAACAAACGTACATATATTTAATGTATGAATACAATGCGATTATTTACGAATTGGCACATATCCTGCACAACAATTATGGATGTACAGTGTAAGTGGAGAACAAGCAAACAAAATAAAATTTATAACAATTTTTATTGATATAGAGCAACATAGCAATCTTAAAGATGAGTGTTACTTGAATCTAGAAAATGTTATATTTAATAGAATTATCGTAATAAATTCCTTACTAATACAATGTGTTCCAGGGGTCCAGATAATTGTCAAGAAAATTAACGTTATGTAGGAGTGATTTTTAAATGATAATGGAGTGTCTGCAAAAATATCATCTCCTTTTTCTTTGCACTGTCCTACTCATTGCCTAAATAGGCTATTGGGGTCGGCTCTTCTCGTTCTTAGGCAGTATCTTCTTCGGTTCTGGGTACCGCTTTCACCCGGGCCATTTCTTTGTAGAATTTTGGAGCATTGAGTCATCCAGGAGTTCTTAGGTCTTCCTCTGGATGACTAACGATAAAGCTCCATAGGCATTGTCTACCTTACCACGTGGTCTGGTGGTCTCCGTATTATGTGCCCATACCATCTCAGCTGTCGCTCCTCAAGCTTATTGTTTATGTCCGTGGCTACCACGAATGCGTGAATTTTTAATCGTATATTTTAGTTTTACTCTTGCCGACCATCTAAGCATTCGCATTTCTGATGTTTCAAGCTGTCTAGAGTAGGAGTTGTATATTGTCCAGCATTCGGAACTTCTGCAGGAGCATCTGCAAAAATATCAGCATCAATGATGTGGTTAGCACAATGTATGTTACAGGGATAAGTAACCAAAACTATTTGGATACTAAATCAATTAAAGTACTCGTGGTTTCGTATAGGGCGTTTGACTTGCAAATTTATGTCAGATAGAGATAGAAATCAATAGTTCTACTGAGATTCTTATTTAGTAATTTAAAATTGTATATTTTCCGTTGGGACTCCAGTTTTGTTTTTAAAAAAGGCAAGGCGACCCTCATAGCTGTTAAATTTTTGTGTTGACCGGCTCTGTAGGACAAAATACAAAAAAGCACTCTTTCAATTCTCACAAAATAATAATAATAAAGAATAAAATAATAATAAAGTTAACAAGGTGGAATATTCATTCAAAATAACTTGAATGAATATTCCAAGATACTTCGAACTAGTAATATATAGAGAATTTTTGGACTTTTAGGATTTTTAAATTTGTGAGTAATTCTTGTTATAAATCGCAAAACACAGATCCCGTATTGAGTTGACTTCAGTGAGTAGAACGTCATCCAGTGTAGGAACCAATTCTATTTTTTTAGTATTTTTAGTGAAGTTTTATTTTGAAAGAAACATTTCTTAAAATTGAGTGTCATTTTATTTATTTTACGCTAGTTTGATATTTGAAATAAACATATTTTATAACATTACGTACTGGAAAAAGTAACGCGTCACAGTGAGTTTAATCCTTTGAATTTACTCCAACGTGCACAAAGAAAAATCACTTTAATAAAATTATGAACCCAAGAATCTGGTCTGTGGTAATGTTGGTAGTTAACGTAGACTAACAACGAAGTCGCTTAAATACATATTTAAACTTTTTTCCACAATCTCGAAATGTTTTAGCTAAACCCATTTCGTGCTTTCCAATCAACAACGGACGCCAATTCTACTGCTTGATTCATTCATTGCTAAAAACTTTGTCACGTTTCTTCCCTTTGATGGCCTTTTGTTTACTTTGGGTAGTTCCTTTGGAATGCTCCAAAGCTAGTCTTGTCTGAAATGCAAATATTCCTAGCCAGAATAATTTATCATTCATTTCAAAATCTGTTTGAATTTAATATTTTCAAATGAAAACCACCAATGCGTTGTTTAAGTATTATTAATAAAATAATATTTATAACTGAATATTACTTCATGTGAACATTGAGTGATAATATTTGAGGAAGACTTGAAATTGTTGATATTATTTTATCATAAATAAAGGACACACATTTATCAACTTATAATTAATTACATCAGCCGGTTTCGATACTATTGTATCTTGGTACGTTATACAGCATCTTTCTTGAGGATGTTACAGTGGTATCGAAACTGGCCGAAGTTAAAAATAATAAATATACCTATTTAAAACAAAGTTTATGCGTGTTTATAAATCAATTAATGTACATACTTAATTCACTCATATTGTAACCATATCTTAACACGAAATAAACCATGTTATTCCAAATTTTGATTCTTGTGAATTCCAAATTATAATAATTTAGAAAGTTCATCCGTAACCATAATCAGAACACAATAGCTGATCTCATTACGTTTTCATTATTATACTAGCTGGTCATACCCGGCGTTTCACGGGTTAAGGATTAAGTAAAAAATAAGTATGTCGGGAAACAAAGGTTCCATTGTTTTGCAAAGTCTTTAAAAAAACAATGTTTCCATTTAATCTAGGGTGCCATGGATGGGATATCCAGAAAGGAAATTCGGACTTTGTGTACCGCCTGGTCTTAAAACATATATACGAAATTTGGTAGAACAGTACAGATTAAATTATTCAGGTGGAGGAGAGGGGGTAAAGGAGTAGAGAGGAAATGTCGCCTATGTTACCCGCCAGGTCTTAAAGAATAAGTATACAAAATTTGGATCAGACCGGTCGAACGGTACAGATTTGTGTGGAAAATATATCAGAGGAATGGGAGGGATAAAAGGGGAGCGGGAAATGTCATATTTGTTAGCCGCCGGGTCCTAAAGATTAAGTATGCAAAATTTTTGTTAGACAGGACAAACGGCGTAGATATGAAGATAAAATATATCAGGGGAGGTTTGGGGTAAAGAGTGAAGAGACAATGTCACCTATGTTACCCGCCGGTTCCCAAAGAACAAGTATGCAAAATATGGCTCAGATTGGTCGAACGGTAAAGAGAGGGGCAAAGCAGGAGAAGGGAAATGTTACTTATGTTATCCGATGGGTCCTAAAGAATAAGTATACAAAATCTGAGGGAGAGGTGAAAATATCACCTATGTTACCCGTTAAAGTATGCAAAATTTTAGTCAGATCGGTCAAACGGTACATATTTGCATGGAAAATATAACAAGGCAGGCATATTTCAAACCACCTATAAATCCGTCCCTACTAATCCCCTAGCCGAGAGCAGGTCAAGATACCGTGAGTCTCACTCTATGCTGTGTACGCGTCCCTTATGCTATTTTTCGTATATATTTGAATTTTATTAAACAAAAACTTTAAAGTTTCCAATCCGTCACAATAATTTTGAATGTTGAACGTCACGTTGATCGACAGAATTAATAATTAATAGGTACCCAGGTGTAATACTTTTACTTCTGTAGTTGTTATAAAAAAATTTTACGTTCATAATATTTAAACATATATTTTTGGGTTACACTTTTGTATTATTTTCTTCATCTATATTTATAAAACTCAATGTCTGTCTGTCTGTTCAACTCAAATTTTGCATACTTATTCCTTAGGACTCGGCAGGTAACCTAGACGACATTTTCCCCACCCCTTTATCCATTCCCCCCCATATATATTTTCGATGCAAATCTGTACAATTCGACCGATCGAACTCAAATTTTGCATACTCATTCTTTAGAACCTGGCAGATAAACGACATTTCCTCCTGGACACTCCATTCATCCCAGCCTAGATAAAATGCAAACACTGTTTTTATTGGAGACTTTGCAAGCAAAGCCGGGTAGGTACAGCTAGTAACAAATAAAAGTGTAATTAAAGATTTTTCAAGTAAATCTCATGCTGATAATAGAATTCATATATACTGTAATAAAATAAATTATGATTATCTGTTGTTTATCACGGGTCATTAGAAGCCACAAACTTGGCCAAAATAACTTTAAGTTACGAACTTTATCTGTGCAATTTGTGAAATGGATGTATATTTTTATTGTGTTAATTAATAACAGTTCCGGTTACCGTTTTCAGTTTGAACAATTGATAGTTTTTTTTTTATCAACTAATCATTTATTTACATAGACGTACTAGTAACAAAACAAAATATCTGCTACACAGGACGACCACACGAATTACTGTGAACATAGATGCACATTGCGGAAGTTGGTCTTAGGGTGTCCGAAATGTATACATTTCCGCGCGTTATATATATAAAATATTAATACAATTCACAACCCTGTTTATATTTGTATCTCTTTTACTAGTATGCTGCGCTGTAAGAAAGAAAGAAAAAAGACCGTTGAATAAATACCGCAATTTGCTATTAACTTCATGTTAATTTCGTGTATCACGGTGTGTTTTATTGTCCTTTTTTATACATGGTTTTGAAAATAATTTCTATCTCATTCTGACTGATACATTTAGTACGTAATAGAAAACAGCAGAGACTAGATGTCTCAGGTTTGTTTTTTAATGACTAGTCTATATTTAATTACGTCTATGTTTATTTACTCTTTATCATTAACTACGTACAACAAGTATAAATGAAAGTTAATTATTACTTTCATAGAATAGTTTTTGAATATTTAAAAGAAAGTTTCCTAAAAAATTAATCTTTCAGTGACTTTATTAGAAGTGGTAGAAATTAATTGGAACAAAAGAGAGAGAAAAATGTGGTGTAACTAACCACGAATGCCTCGAAAATAATTATGGGTACAATTTAACAGAGAATTATTTTAAGAGATATCTGCATTAAAATTGTGTGTTCCATTAAACGAATTGTTTGTGCATTACAATAATAAAAAAATGAACATTAAATAAATATCCTAACCTAAACTAATGCACACTTATTTATTTTACTATGCATACATATTATTCGTTTTAGATCACATTATTTTTTTATTAATTTTTAATTTTAATATCACCGCTCATAATCTTTCAAAAGTTGGTATTAAAATACATAGTAAAGGTATGGATACTAATGACGTAGAGACGGCAGTAAAATCGTGTTTCCGAAATATCTCCCCAATAACTTTAGCTCAGGGGCGGTATGGTGGCTGTGCATCAGCCGCCATGAAATTCACAAACACAGTGGACATGATATCATTTTCATAATATAATATTAACTAATTAAAAATGTATTTTATTTTAACATTATAATACACACAATATAAGTTATCAATTATTACTATAGTATAGTAGCAGTCCCTGATGGGCACAGTCCCTCTCAACATTTTGCCTGATGATGAGAAGGACTGGTCCCCTCGAAAATATATAGTAGTAATTAATAACTCATACTGTGTGTATTACAATGTTAAAATAAAACATATTTTAAATTAAAATGTTACACACGTTCAGTGAAGTAGCACCCACCACAGAGCCTGGACAATTCTTCAAACAAAATCTACCGTATCGGCCCTCCACTTTCAGCATCCAGATTGGCATTTTTTAAAGCTTAAGCGGTTTCCTCACTACGCCTCTGACGATGCAAAAGCACTCGTGTGGTGCGGTGAGGTAAGCGCACAAACCAATTCTGGGAAGTGGGAAGCATTATGAATTAACAAGAATTTAATTATTAATTTAGAATGTAATTTGAGGAGCAAGATCTCGTATCTACTTCTCTGGATGTCACATGTTCGAGGTACTAAAGATCTTATGTTCTTTATTTATCATCATATAATCACAACATATTCGCTCGTAAGTCTATCCCTCCAGCTTATTTTGAGTATTTTTCTGTAGATTCACACATTGAGTGTTTCATGTCGCCTTATTAATTCGTCGGTAAGTCCATACCTCCATTCCATAAAATAATATCAAGAACACGGAACATCTCACCATTCGCATTCTTAATCCAGGGTTTAGATCATGACTGCAGAACATTTTTTTCATTGGATAAAGGTTGCATGAGCTTACTAAATGCGGCTTTTGATTTCAGCAGACGGATCCCATTTTTCATTTACATTACAACCCAAATCGCTTTTCCTAGCTCATTCAAAAGTAGACTGCTTAAACTATCCATTCGCGTGCCATCAAAACCAACCAGAATTGAGAAGAAATTCAATATCCCACACTGCTACAAAAACTCCAAACAGAACTCATTTTTCTACAGAACGTCATCATACTTTAATACATTTTTTAGTGAACTCGACATTTTCAACATGACAACCACTAAGACCAAGTCACACATGAATTACATTGCGTAACTTCTTATGGCCTTCCTTTAAACTTAATTCATTCTCATCACACCGAACATATTAATTATCCCTTTTTCCCTTTACATCACCACCGTTTCTCCCCTGTAAATCCATTTTTTCCCTCCTTCCTCTCCCTCTGGAAAAAAATTTAACGTACTTCCTTCGTGCATTATTGTATTCTTATATCTTCTTTTTTTAAAACTCTTTATCTCTTTGATCTTTTCATTGCATCTGTAACATACGTTTTTCTATTCAGTTATGTACAATATATATTATTTTAGGTTTATATATTCAAGCGTATTCTTATAATTGGCTGAATATTCTTTTTTATCATATATGTTCTATTTCTTTGTATTAATAAGCTTTTAGAATTCTAAATAAAATATTATTAAAAAGTCTGAATTTTATATATTTTATTCGGGCCAATATTCAACAATTTTACCAGATGCCTTATACTTTAACGTTTTACTTACACATTTTTTGTACCTGTGTTACGTGTTATCTGCCAAAATCCCCCTAACTCAAATGTCATAATTTCCAAACCCTCATAACTACCAGTGCATCTAGTAAAAAATATTTCAGGTTTGATACTATGATGTATGCAAGTCTGGCAGTCGCTGGCTCCTACTGTAGAAGTTTCGCGAATCCACTGCGGCCGGGAATGTAGCGAGCGATGAGCGCCTCTAGCGGCGCGGGAAACAAATTGCCCGCATCGCGTATAAATCAACTGCGGAGGCCATTAGTGGCTTACTTAGAGACCAATACATAAATCAAGATCGTCTGATCGCCCGTACTCTAAGGATTTTCAGCCCAATTTCCATCGGCGGCCGAACGGATCGGAGGAAATCGGGAGGAAGTCAGGAGCCGAATGATTCACTCCGAAAGTCACGCGATTTAGGGAGAAGGAACAGAAATATCCAGGAATCTTCCCACCACCACTGCCACCTTGCTGCACCGCGATTTGGGATTGATTCATATTTCCATCACATTCTTGCATCTTGAAGTATTATTTAATTATTTAAACAGGGTTATTTGGAAAACATTAATAACCTCTCAAGATTATATTACTGCCTTGATTACGAGTCAAAAATGTTGAAGCAGCCATGACCTAGTATCAATAATTATGGGGTTATCCAATATCAAAATTTGCAATTTTTTTCAATATATCTGAATTATTTTTTACAAAACGTTGAACTACCATTACAGTAACTTACATCGATTACGAAAAATTCATTCGTTTCAAAACAAGTTAAATAAAATGATAAAAACCCTGCAGAAATTCCATTTCCATGAGGTATTAAAAGAAAGGCAGCAAAAAATATTCAAAAAAATATGAATGATACATTAAATCTAGAATTCAGTACATTTTAAATTAGTAATCTTCGGTGATAGCATTCAAAACATTTTTTTTTAATTTTTTTAATACTATTGCCTTTGCCTTTATACCCCGCATATGAGATATTAAAAGAATTTGATAGATATATTACAATATGTTATAGTTTATATTAATTAAAGTATCTACATATATAAAAAAATAAACTTGCTTAAATATATACGTAGGTACTTACAATAATTAGATAGTATTTTAAAAATACGCAAAACCCAAAAAACGAAAATGATACGTTTTTCAATAACAGGTACTGTGTTATTCATTAAACTTTTTTTAAACAAAATTTCTCGCAAAATATATTTTACACAACATTAAAGATCATTTTTCTGCAATGTTTATAACGTAAGTAATAGGAACGTTCTGTATACTATAAAATCTGTATACGCGAATTCGAATAAAAATAATTCTGTATAGTATAAGAGAATACTACTGGTAAGACTTTCATAATTTTTTTGTTAATGTTACAAAATTCTTTGAATTCTAGGTACGTGTTGATTATTTTCCTTTTGAAGTTTAAGTACACGACAAACATTTTTATTCAAATTAAACAATTATTTTTATGAACGAAACGATGAGACTGTCTCTAAATTTTTTTATGAGTTATCCAAATTAATTAGTTGCATTTAGTGTCGCTTTATTAAATTATAGAAAGAAAAATGATATCCTCCATTTTTTAAATTTGATTCAATTTTAAATACAAAATATGATTGTGCTTTTAATTAGACATGTTGATTTCTAATTGTAGAATTAAATAATAATTATTATTATGTTTACTTTTAATAACAAATTTCTTAACTGACTATCTTTCACTGTGTCAATTGTTTTCTGTTCAAGGTAGAAATATTAGCTTGGAATATTAGCTTTGCTTTTGACAAACTAGAAAACTTTAACATATTTTTGAAAATAAAAGGATAATAGGATATAAGGAAAATAAGGCATACTCCCATTGTTGGCGTATGGAGTGAAGACGCTGACACAAAAATTTAGAAAAACTCAAATGCATGCAATGATCCATGGAAAGATACATATAATATAAAAGTCAAAGAGATAGAACAAGAAATCACAAATTAGGTACAGAACTAGAGTTGTGGATATTATGGATCGTGTAGCGGTGTTCAAATGGCATTGGGCAGGAGTAAGTGGAAGAATAAAAAAGTCGAAAAAACCTCAAAAGAGATGGGCCGAAAACATAGCTGCGGGGAGGGGGGTGAAGAAATGGCTACAATTGGCAAACAATAGAGAAGGATGGAAGGATATAGAAGAGGCCTACATGCAGCAGAGAGATAAAGGAGAAGAAAATTGCTTCTGACTAATTTCCCTACATACCTATTGTTCATTTGATCTTATTTTTATTCTGTTTGGTTTAACGCATGATGCGTCCATAAAATTTATGCACAATGTCGTAAAAACATACTGACATCAAATATTTATTTAAATCATCAATTATATATATTTTAATCAATTAACATTAAGTACACGTATCGTATCGTCTATCGTAGTATTAAAACTGTTTCAGACAGAGCCGCTCATATCCATACTGCAATAAGACTATGAAGTACATAGGTATAAAATTACACAAGTAGGTTTTTCAATTGTTGCTTCAATACTCATATAGTTTAGCAATCATGACTGTTGTAGCAAATGAACAACTGAAAAATATATATAAGTTTTATTTATCACACAAAGTCACTGGACATAAATTTTACAGGACCACCGTTCTTTAATTCACACTAATTGTTACTAAAACAAATATTCCACACAGGTTTGCACTAATTCACTACTTATATTCCGCTCTCAAGTTGGCACGTAGGTACTTCTTCACAGACCGATTATAATTCGCACTTTTGTTGTCGTTGTCACTCTGGCCACACTGAGCCACCGCATTTCGCTTTTCGCGGTTTCGCTTTTCTATGGTGTACTTCTATGTCGCGCACTCAAAACCATAACTCTCCCGTACGCGCGCCCGCTCGCCTTTTATACAAAGCATCTTGGTTTGTCGAATGTTCGAGACTGTTTGACTAGTTTTTCCACATTTCCAGTGGAATGTTTCTAGTGAGTACGAGGACAGTAGATTCTAGATTCGTGTGGACCGTTCGAGAAACTTAGACAATACTCAGTTACTATTGTACTTCCGTGACAATATATTGTTTTGCGAATGCAGTGATAGTAAATCGCAGTAGTAGAGAAAAGTATACAAATATATACGAATACGTATTTAAAAAAATTGAATGAAAAATATTGTGGGAATTCTAATTTAATTATAATATAAATTTTTTATTTATTGAATAATATCCGATAACTGTTAATGTGCTGTATATTCCTGAAGTGGATAGTAGTTAGAAGTATACGTGAAAGAATTCAATCAACCTCGGGTAATCCATCTCTTATTTTGACTACAGCGTCTCAATTGGAAATGTAAATGGCGCATTGTAACCAATGTACCTCCCTATCTTCGTCGTGTATCTCTTCTGTCGCAGTGCGTACATTACTCAGATGCGGGACGATGCCTTGGCCATTGTGTCTCCTTTGGGATAATGTTCCAATCCGGGACTTGTCACTCGGCTGAGCCGTTCCCCTCCCCCCCAAAACCAGGAATTTGTCTCCGTGGAAACGTAGTATTTTGATTATATTCTTGTACATTACATATGTGGACTTAAAGCCTACAAAATGACCTAGGAGATTGTATAAAAGGTAAATACTAGTAAAGAGACTGAAGAAAAATCTGACTACCTGTGTAATTAACACCCCGAGTAATTAACACAGCGCAGGACAGAGAACGGTAGAGAAGTACTTTCTAAGTGATGTCACCAATCCGTATTGTGGTGAACGGGAGTAAGAATATGGATCTTAATAATTTCTCTATTATTCTATTTAACCAATTCCAATTGTTTTCCAACAGTTTAAAATATAAGTTTTAAGAGCTCTAAGACATTGAATATCTGAAAATGAAAGCTGAAAATGTGAAAACAAGTTCATAGCTACATAAAAATATATTATTTTTCTTGGACTATTGCTATTGCGGAAACTAAATAAAAATATTTTGTCACTTTTTTCATAAAAAAGTTTCAGTTTATATTTTCTTATATTGACTTGACTGATAATATCATAACTAGAAGACAATATTCCTCTTTAGTATATTTAAAACCTAAGGAAATATTTTTTATTGGAAGTATAATGCTATATACTAAACTTTTCAAGTAGTGGACCTGAAAATCGTCATAAGTTTATAATGTATTAAACAAGTAATATATTTCAATCATATTTCTATTTTACAGTCAATGTAAACAAATAATAATTCAATCATTGATAACATATCATTGTTATGGTGCATGATGGGTTATTAGTAAGTGACACCAACACTTATTGCTGATCAGTGAAAAGTGATCAGTGATGATATCATGAATTTTATTGAAATGAGACATTCGTACTTACAATTCTGCTTAAATGCACAATATTATTTTAATATTTTTCATTTGTTTCAACACTTATAATCTAACAATAAAGAATTATCACAAGTCACAAGTTACGTTATACAGAGAAAATAGATACGAAACGTGTGCACTCGTCGTAGCAAGGGAGCGAAATCGGGCTTGCTATTGTCGATTCTTCTCTCTAAATATATGGCCATCCGGTGTTGCAGGAGAGGCGCCGGCGAACATCATATTATTCAGGTTCAAAAGTATCATAAAATTCTGTCGCATATATTTTATTATGTTTATGTATAATTCATATGTACTGTACATGAAACATTGTGTATTCTTTATCGCCCAAACTTAGGTTAAATGAGAAATTTTAATATAGTTAACTTAGGTATCCTTACCTACCCGGAGAGGGGTATTCACATTCCCCAGAGATCACTTTAAACACGATAACTCAATAATTAAGAAAATTATTTCATTATTAATTTTTATTTTCTTCGCGAAAATAATTTTCCATTTTGTGTTTTTCAAATTTCTAAGCGTATAATATTTAAAAATATTGTTTTTGGTCCAAGACTTCGCGCAGTACATACATATTCCTATGTCTTTTCTTTTTGAGTCATTGTGCTTATTATTTACTTCACTCTAACTATACCACAAATGCGAAAAGAGAGACAGCCATATTGCTGCATTCGTTGCTTGTTTTGGTAACGTGAGACCATTAATTCCGGTATTTGGATAAGTGACGTCCGGTAAGACGGTTGAGGCCATATTACTCGTCACGAACTTTTTATTACCATTTGTATGAATATGATCTGGGGTATTTCGATACCCCGTTTTGGACCACCTTCGGACTTTAGACGAGACTCAATTTTAGACGCTTACAGACGAAAAAAGTATACAAATTTCACAGTATTCAAAAAAGTTTTTGGTTTTCACGGACGTTCAGAATTTTCTTGGCAGAGTTTTCAGGATATTCTGTGTATTTTGGCCAGAAATTTCGTATACGTACGGCAGAATATCCCAAAAGATTAGAAATATTCTCAATGGCAAGGTCACGCCAAAAACCTTTATATGTAACATAATAGAACGCATTAACCTTGAAACCCACGCGCTCTATGTTCGCGCGTTGAGTTTATATCTCGTTGCTTTTTGATTTACAACAAAAAAATTATTTTTATTTTCTTCATTATTTCTTATTTCTCAACCAATTAATATGTATTATATAACACATTATTCCTTACTGTTTTACATCGTTCTTTTATGTCACATTTTTCTTTCAATCAAGGTTATTAATAACCTGGTGATATGTATGAAAAAAGTAATAGTATGTACAGAGCCTAATATTAATGATGATTTTATCAATGACAGAATTATTATTTATTTGACGTAACTTTATTAATGCTTGTTTTAATTACCGAAGCGTAAACTAGAAATGTGAGCATAATTATAATTGTGTCAGTTCTAAACACATATACTAATATTTCCCCATCGTCATGGCATGTTATTTTTTTAAGCGTTACAATTTAACATAAATAACCTTTTACACGCGTAATGTAGACCTTTGAAATCGTGGGTTAATACTTCAACGTTGGTTGCTTGGGGAATTCACGAAGGTTTACAAATTAACTTTCGAGAGAAAACATTCAGGCGTATGTTTAAGCTGGCGAGCCTCCCAACTTGTCCAGTGTATATATTTAGGGGTATATTTTGACGATGTAGCATTTCAAAGGTATTAATTTCATTTGTTTTCACCCAAACTCACAAGATCAAAGTTCATTCGTTCAATTAGGAGATGAATGTGATTTCCACCAATGTTTGAAGTGCTTAATGTTGGAATATTAACTTTGAAATTTATGTTAACGGCACAGACAAACCACAAGTGGCTCTGTGAATTGCTGGAAATGTTTTAGAGCAATCAAGTTTTTTTATAAATAGAATTTGTGTAATTTGAAAAACAAGGGCGTATCTTCAAAGGCAATTTACAATCTTTAAAGACTGTTTTTATAACCATTGTGTAATTGCAAGTAATTTTGTCTTCGAGTGTTTTGCATGACAACCAAAAACAGTTGACTTGATACACAAGCAAGATCTTGTTAATCGACCAAAGAAACGGGCGTAAGTGTATGGGAGGAGCAATAAGAAAAGGAAACTTAATTATTAGCAGGAGAACTAGAAATATGTTAATAATGATAAATATGTTATGAAATAAACATAGGCTTGTTGACAATAATAAAACAAGAAAGAATAAAAAAAATTAAACGAGAGAAAAAGAGACTTAATTAGTAAGCAGAGAAATTTAGGCATGTTAAAAATAATACAACAAGAAAGAATAAAAAATTTAAACAAAAGAAAATTTATTATTTTTTTTATTAAAATTTATCTATTAGAGTTTATTTATTTTATATAAAATATCAATCTGATGTAAGTAGCTAATAGTAAGTCGTTTTCCTTTTTTTTATACCGCACGTAGATGGAAAAATATTTAGATTATTTTTAACCTTTTACAAACATTTACCTTATTTTTTTTAATAAACTAAAAAATTTACTTAATATTTAGGATATTAGAAATTCCCTGCAACCCCAAGCGCATGACCATATGCTTCCAAAGTAAGATCTGAATCATGGATCTGTGACTTTGAATTATAAGATTATAGAACGCAATCAGAGTTCAGATTTTGAAATTTGGAAAAACGGAAAACGCGGGTTTGGAAATGACCTAAAACCGAAAAAATACCTTATTTAAACCTTGTACACATAATACTACGAGGCGGCCCTTGTAGCTCAGCGGGCATGACTCTGGCTTCTTACGCCGAGGGTTCCAGGTTCGATTCCCGGTGAAGTCACAATTAATCTATGTGATTTACTCAAGCCAGGGTGTTTTGTGATGTGTCTGTAATTGGGGCTCTTATCCTGTTGAATGGTACTACAATTAAAAATTACTTTAATTCAATGCTCATTCCCTGTATTTGCCCATGTTTTACATATTTTAATTTTATAAAAAATTTTATAATTCCTCCAATATATAAAGCATTTTAACAATATCATACACTTAAAAGATTTCAAAATATAAACTTTGTCCCTCTGAAACATAATATCCTACAAAGGGAGGCAGCACAACTTCGAAAAATATTATTTTATGATATCATTATGTAAGTTATAATTAAATTTAAAAATGGATTTTGTATTAGAAAAATATGTGTTAAAAATATAAACTGTCACGAGATTCTAAAAAAAAATGTACACATCGTAGGTTCTACGAACACTCATTTTAGAAAAATTTGGGAACTGTTGTGATGTACGGGAAAATTATTCAGTATTCGAGAGTAAACGTTTATTTTTAAATGTATCATAGCAGATGCAAAGGAACAGTTTTTATTGTAACAGTTGCGAGGACCATAGAAAGTGAACTCTAAACCCGTGCGATTAGCCACAGAAAAGGCGCAAATCAGGCACAAGTGGAATATCAGTGTGTATTGTAGAATAATGTTCCAGCTAAGGTTTGTGTCCAGTGACTTTGTGTATAAAATTAAAGTTAAATTGATTTTAAGGGTTTCGTGATAATCAATAAGGCTGTGTTAATTTATGCCCATATTACAGTATTTAATTTTCATATATATATTAAATTGAAAGATTTTTCACATTGTATTGTAAGGGATGTGTAGACATAAATGCTTACAAATATCCAATGTTCTTATAAAACGAAGGTTACAGGCTATTTATAGAATTGCAAACACGCGTAATGGGTTAACTCCTTTGTGTGCACAGTGTAGTCTAAAATATTTGAAGGACGTCTGTAAATATGATTTAAATAATTTTATAAATCATTTCCTCATTTCGTAAATAAACATTTGCTCAATGATACTAGTATGTTTTTCCAGTTTTCAGTTTTATCTGACAGTCTTCAATTTTAAGAGGCCCTTGTACACGATTTTCGTATTTGCTCTCGATTTGCTAAATTAACGTAAACTTACTAAATCATTTGGCAAAACCCATACCTAAACAGGCTTTTAATCAATTTTATTATGATAGATCTATTTACTATTGAAGCATTTCCTTAAAATAATATGAACAAATATAGTATTATAATATCAAAAAATTATAACCCCGAAACACTTTTTTAGTTTTTATGCAATAGAGCTATCTTTGGTACACTAATCTCGTATATTTTCAAATAAAGACCATGAATTTTTTATTATATTATGTTTTTCTTATGCTTCTGCTTGTTATATACTTGCTTTTTACTTTATATTATATATATCTTTATATATTTTTATCTGTATTTTAGGTATTTTCTTTCCACTTTATGTCGTTATGTTTACATGTTATTATTTTTTTTTATTTAAACTATATATTCTATTAATGTACACTTTACCTGGCTGTTGTAAAATCGCTGTAGTTCGTTAATAAATAAATAAATAATCAGGAACCAACTAAATACCACAGTATAGTAAAGTATACAGTACGTTGTCTCGGCAGTGTCCTTGAAATAAATACCTACGGGCGCTTGGTAGTTAAACACGCACCAAGGCTGCTCATTGACTGACTCTTTACGATTTGGTGTGCCATAAATTGACGTAAATGTATGCGCGAGAGCGTCTCACACTGCTTGCGTCCGTACGTTACTGCAGCCCTGTGGCGACCGCGCAGACCGAAGTATACCGAGATTTCGAAGGGCGTCGTTTCGACTGTTTGTATGAAGACGTAATGCTGTATGTTTACTATACTGTGATAATACCCCAAGGAGAGGATCTTCTTAGTTTTATTATGCCATCTCCTATCGGAGGTCGGCGATCATATTGCCAATCATTACTATATTGAGCGCCACAATGATGCTTGTACCAGTCCCTCAAGTTACGTAGCAACATGTGATGCGGCGTCTTCCTACTCTTCTATTTTAACTTATTTTCCCCTGGATGATGAGTTTGTTCTTTGTAACTCCCATAAAGTGTCTTAGATTTTCTAGCTATCTTATTTTGATGGTCCGCAGCACTTCTCCGCCTTTTTTCCATACGCTGGAGGACTTCAACATTCGTAACTCTTGCATCCAGGAAATTTTCAGTATACATCTATAGAGCCACGTCTCAAAAGCAGAGGATACAAACTCTTGATTCAAAACCAATGCTTATATGGATTTCTTATAATTATTAATTATATTAATGATGTCATCACAAAATCATTTTGCTCCTTTTGAAAAAGTTAATAATAATTATTACGCGTTAATTAATAACTGTGTAGTTGAATATCAAAACCACCCTACTCTAGATTGTTATACTCGACGACTCAAGTATGATCAGATTTTGAGCATTGATTCTAAAATATTGAGCCGGTTAATATCTCAACTATGTACCTATATTGGTTCTAAAGACAGTTTTTTCAAGACCGCAAGGATTTAATTGTTTATAATGAATTTCTGAATGAAGACCTTCTGTTTTATACAGGTCAGAATGCTGGGCGACCAGCAAACGACGCTAGTCATCGGATGTCACACTGCTAGACAAAGAAGTAGCTTTAAAATCGCACCAATTAAAGACAAAATTAAATGATGGTATGGTCACGTCCAGAGTCAAAAGACCATATATGGTCTCACATTGGGAATATGGGTTTTTTTTTTAAGAGGGAAGAGGCAGTCAATAATACTATTCTGTTTTATTTTAGAAATACGTGCTGTACAAACACTAGCTAACATGACCTTATACTATCGTAGACGGAAATAACAAGAGAATACGCCCTTGCGCGCACCTCCTTATATGCCGAATCCCCTTCCCTTCCTGGGTCAGGGTAGCAAGCCTAAAAACACCATACCTGCCAACGATGAAACGCAAACGTGGACGACCTCCCACCACTTGGTTGACGACGGTCAAAAAAGATCTTAAAAGAAGATCAACTCGACAACATAGCACAAAACCGTTCTGAATGGAGAAAGCGGACAAGGGATCCCGATTCCAAGTAAATGGAACTAACGGCTTAGGAAGAAGAAGAAGAATGAGTATCTTTAAACGTGAAGCAGCCTATACGCGAGGACGTATACGGTACGTCCGTATGGAAACATTTCTGAACGTTGAAGAATAATCGTTACGTCTGCGATTGCATTAATAACGTGTGTTTGTAAGGATTGGCCCCTTCTACGGAATGAATGTTAGGTCATTTGTATGTGTAGGTGTGTTTTGGTAAGCTCCACAGATTTCTCTCATTAAGCTCGATGTATTGCCGCTTGATTCGCTTGAGAACTAGATGGGATTTATAACGTCATGAGGTACATTTGAAAAAACAAATAATTTTATTTATTATAATACATATAGCAAAACGAGATTCCATTCATTATGCTATTTATTGCATTGGCGAAACGTTTATGTATTTGTAAATATTCCCTACTAATATAAAATCTCAACGAAACAATTTTTTTTAACTCGTATAACTGTCTATAACTAACGTTATAATTTCCATCACGAACTCTTCAAAAGGCAATGTTCACACGTTAACCCAAACATACTACGATTTTGCGATAATTTTAATTGTTATGAAATTTTAAATGTCGTTTTCTGAAAGAATGTAGTAAATTTAGTATAATTTCAGCAATAATAGATCATAGATCATTTTAATTAACAGAAACGATGAGTTCATTCCTATCGTAATGTATGTTTAAAAAAAATAATTTGTTTATGTATACATACATACACAACAAAAAAATATTGATTTTGCAATTTTTTTTTTGTTGTGACTAATTAATGTAAACTTAATTAATATAAATCTGAAATTAAAATATAAAATGCCATATGTTTTGGCGATTTAAAGTTATTACAAAGATATTTAAAATGACTCAAATGATGTAATTAAAATAATGACTTGACAGATAATACTTTTCAAATACGTAACCCTATTTAAGATATACTTGGAAATCATAAGAGGAACGTCGATGAAGCCTTCATTCCATTAGGAAGAGAAGCTGCAGGTCTTTGTCCTAGAGAAAATATCAATAAAGCGAAATACGCGATAGTGACAACAAGACTAAATAGCGGAAAAGACTAAATAGGGAGCAAGCGGGTAGACGTACTTGAGAACCTCAAACATCTCGGAGCGACAACTGAAACGATAAAAAGCAAGATTGTCCCAAACTAACGAATTTCTGTATCTTCTTCTTCTTTCCACTGCTGGATATAGGCTTCTTCTAAGCCCTTTCTTCTCCGCTGTTTGCTTCTTATAGCCATTTCTTCCTCCCCACAGCGGCTTTGTCATCTGTCCATCTCTTTTGAGGTCTTCCAGCGCCTGTTTTGTTTTCCCAAGATCTCTACTTAAGAACTCAAGGAGATCATATAGTGGCATTCTGCCTTGCAACATCTCCTGTCCATTGCCATTTTAACTTCGCTATAGGATATGGATCGTATACGATCCATAATATCCACTATTCTAGTTATGCGCCTTATTTTATCATTTCTTATTCAATATCTTACTTTCAATTATATATTTTTTTCACTACTTAACTTTCGAGAGAAACAGAATCTCTCATCGACAGGTGAAGTATCAAGCTTGAAACTTAAATTGTGAAGAAAATATAAAATATTATTCAATTCACGTAGATATCACGAGGTTAATATTATTTAATGATCATCATAAATAGTCTCTACAATGTAAACGCTAAATTCATGGATAATATACTCTCTCTCCTAGGTTTATACCAATCACAGATCTATCATCGTAGGTAAATCTCATCATTTTCACGCTATATATCATCACTAGCATTATGCACGATTTGAAGGCTATTCTTTTTACAGTAATTATAGCGTCTGTCTCATTATGGGCGGCTACAAACAGGGGTCTGTTACCTATATTAAGGGCGACTGGTTTAAAAACTCACCGAGCCGTCTGGCAAGCGTGGTGTTTTAATGCCAATCCCCTTCCAAATAAAATGAATTTAAATTCCACTTTCTGTACTTCTTAATAAAATATTTATACTTTAAAATGAGTTCTGGTACCTATACTAAAAAATTTAAGTGACGCTCTGGATTGGCAAAAAAGAATGAAAGTAGGTAAAATACACAAGGTCTTTTAAAGAGATGGTAATCAGAAATAAATACAGTTAAACGAATCCTTTACACTAAAATTGGAAGATACTAGAAGTTACTACATGAATGGACTGATATCGCAAATTTTCAAAAAGTCGCCAAAGTCATTTTTCTATAAAAGGCCGGCTGATTGCTGGCCGCAATCATTTTTGATCATAGCGAGATCAAGCATGATCAGCGCTTATATTCCAGCAATAGTAAATTAAGGAAGTACCTACCTATCGCGGGCGAGAAGAATTTCTACGTGCAAATATTAAACGGATTTTCTAGAAAGTTTCTGAAAAGAAGCAATAAAACTGCATGAATTAGAGCAAATTAAGAAACGGAGTAATAATAAGTGTGTGCAATATTCCATAAATATTTAGTAACTATAAATGTACGAGCAGTGTTCCGATTTAAGTAATTTCTAGTGAATTTTAATGTCATAAATTATGTTTAAATTGTTTTAATTGTTTCATCTGCCGCCCACAACCATACCCCGTGATTAATGTTTTCATAGTTTAAGTAGTATCCCATAACGCCAGAAAGGTTGCAAATCGCTGATCTATGGTATCGTGACTAACAAAAAAAATATATAGATTTTTTAATGTTAGTAAGAAGGATTCCTTTAGCTAAGTAATTCTGATTAAATCTATTCAATTTTAATAATGTTAAACTAGCTACAACACGTTTAACAAAGTTACTCCCAGGTGATCTCGGAACGTAATTCCGTTCGAAATTTTCTGATGGTTGACCCATCCCCTAAGGGACATAGAAGACTTAACTTCGGACCTGGTGGACTATGTAATATGCTGTACTTATTTCAAAATAAGCTTTTGGATATTTGTTTCATGCGCGTCCACATAAACCTGTCAAGGGAATAGCTGCTTGGCAAGCTGACAGAGGCTGTATAAAGAGATAAACAAAATTTTAAATTGTCCAAACAATAAAATATAACTTAATGTTGTCGAAATGAGACCAGTATAATTTATACAGAGGTAGGCAAAAAAAATCTTTTTGAAGAAAATGTAAATATATATAAGAATAGCTGTGCCTACAGCTTCGCCCGTGTGGAATTCAGTTTGAGAGTATAAGAGTATCAGTAAAAAAAAATAAAAATAATCTAAACTACTCGTTCAAACAATGTTGAGTAAAAGGTAATTTTTATCTACATAAAATATTCCTGATAAGCAAATTTATTTTGATATCATTGCCTACTCAAATTATCCCCGACAGATTAAAATTATTTTTAAATATATGTTTTATTCATATTCTATCAATTTGTGAATTAACCTTAACATATCGTTATATATCGTCATGGTCTTTTTATAAGCATTTTTGAGTTCTACAACTCTCTATAGAAAGCATTCATTTATCCCTTACTATTAAGGCAGTGTTTCGCTCGATGGTTTTTTCGTCGAATTTTGTTGTAAAGAAGGTCACCACGAAAAGCCCTTTTATTTTAGCTAAATTGTATATAGCCCATACCCATTCGGAAGGTCCATACTAAGTATTGGTGAAAGAATTTTTGAAATCGGATGAGTAGTTTCGGAGTTTACCTCGTACATCCAAACTTAAATCTTTATATATAAGTATAGGTATAAGATTTTTTAAATTTAATTCGAAAACTCTTCTTAAATTTACACCAAATATTTTAAGAATCTTCGCTACACTTTTTATCTAATTTCGTAATTCGCACTATAATCCAGTATAACTTATCTCTCATATACTGATGCACGTTACTTAAATCGCTCTGAATAACACAAGAAAACTTTTTGCTCGCCGGTAGGTACTTTCCTGATTTACTTTCGTTGGAATCACAACAAGCACTAGCAATACACGCCACACGTTTTCGCTTATTCGTGGATTTCTACGGTGATAGCTCACTGTCAACTCTGACACAACATTCTCGATGTTTCACAACAACCCAGTAGATTCCAGACTCGTGCAGACCATCCCTGAATCTTCTTTAATCTTCCAATTTTAGTGTAAAAGGTATAGAATACTGTAAAATCATTGATTCTTTCTAATTCTACCATCTCGCGAAAATGTAAATCATATTATTTACATAATTATCATTCTCACTAGTCAGTGATAACTTATAGGAATCATGTACTTGCTGTATCATTTTTATCTAATTACCTATATAATTATTCTCTTTCTCATTCAATGGCATACTCTCTATTCATTCTCTCAATTATTCTCATTAATGGCAATTAAAATTAATCGTGTGATTGGATTGATTGTTATGTTTCCTTATATTGTTTTTTTAAAATACTACCAACAAGATGTTTGATTTCCGAAATCAAATAGACTAAAATATTTAACGCGATAATTTTCTCATAACCATGTAACATCTAAGAGAAGGCTGCATTTCGAAATCGTTTGTTAATAGTGGTAACATGAATGTTTTGGGGGTGTAGAGTGGTCGGAGTTTACGAGGAAGCATCCCCCGAGACCTCCGCCTAACGGCGAGAGATCAGGGGCTACATCCAATCCGTTAGTCGTTAGCTTAACGGCAACCTCTCTTCGAAGCGTTACAATGCACATTTGTTCAAAGTTAAGCTCTGTATTGGTGTTGCAAACATGTAAAACGTGCCTGAAAAGAGGGTACTTTGGCCAAATTCATATCGCCTTGTACGATAATATTGCTTCGAGAGCAAAATATTTTTGATGTCCAATGAATATTTTTCCTATAAGAAAATTAACGTTTATAATTTTTTAAGATTTTTCAACTTCCATTATCTCTGTTGTAAGTAAATGAACCATGAACACGTTTAAGGATTCATCATATATCACTTAATACTTGAAAGTTACTTAAAGGACGAATTTTAAGTGTAAAAACATTATTGATACAATACTCTTAATATATTTTTTACATACTGTATCTTAACAACTTTTGATTAAAAAATAAAATTAAGGAATTTTGAATGAGTTTTCATTTAAAAAAATTATTAAAAATATATATCCATTATTTTAATTTAATTTCTTTAAAACGAGGTTTTGTACGACTCTGCGAAAAAAATGTATTACCCTCTCTTTCGCACTAATAAAACCTTCATACAAAAGAAAAAGACTGATGATAAGAGAGTGAAATGATCATACTAAAGTAAGACAGAAACAACGATAATCTCGGTATACATATGTGTATGAAGGGTTGAAAAGGCCACAAAAGAAATATTATTTTTTATAAACAATCTCACTTTAAAAATAAATTCTTTAAAAATATATATATATAACCGATTTAAAATATTTTTTGGTAAATAAAGCTTATTGTTGACTTGAAAGTATTGTTAAAAAAGTAATCATGTTACACTCCATACAATATTCATATTCTTTATTTCTAAAAATTGGTTTGGTAATTCATTAATTTTGTTGGGTTAGTTGATGGTTTACCATATTAGTAGATCTTCAATCTACAAAAGATGAGTGGGAAAGAAAAATTCTCACCGTACCAGGAAAATCTTCTTGTGTCTAATGTATTGTATGGGAAACCATGTAACACATTCACAATTCAATATGGTGATTATATAATATAGTCATTTTTGGAAGTTTATTGAATATATTTACGGGGTGAAATGTTGTACAAAATAAATGGTTCTAACACGTACAATGATGAAAGATGGAATGACAGTAAGTACTCAGTGCGAAGGCAGCGTAGAATAGCGCTGCCCATTTCTCGCTTCTGATTGGCTGGACTCGCTATATTTTAAGGCTGGAATACACTGGAGTTCCCGATCACTATAAATTGATTATTTAATTATTATAGTAGCAAGTCTCGTATAAATATTTAAAAAAATAGTATTTAAATTTTTTTTAACTAAATTAATTTTTATTTGATACCTTTTAATACTACCTGTTACGCGAAATGCATGTGAATTTCTTTTAAAAGTTGCTCGTTGTCACTGAAACTGTCACAATCGCCCTAAATATAAGCTAGAATTCATCACCACTTCTTTTACATTTCCCACGCAGAAATTCAGAAATTATTCTCGTTAAAATATTTCGGAGAAATTAATGAAACTATCACCACATATATATAAAATAATAACAATAGAGAAGTATTTACCTAACTTAGAACTTTGTGAGAGTGTAATAAAATGTCACTAACATTATAATAAATATATAAAAAACACTTACCTACTAAACTATAGATAACCATAATAAACTCAATATTGACGAAACAAAAATAAACTAAAGACAAAAAGCCCAAAGTATTTAATGATGTTCATTATATTATCGGTATAAAAATCTGATCCATTCTCTCTTGTATTTGACAAAAACAAATCAACGCGTGCTCCCATCTTGATTACAAATGGACTCCTTACTTACATGCTATGAGACATGTGGTTCAATATGGCCGCATATTTGTTTAAAGCAACAATAATATTTTCTTCATTGTTCGTCGTAAGAAATATGTGTTTTCATTAATGATCAACATTTTCAATAAAAAATAATAAAAAGTTGTGATATTAATTACAAAAAATATTGATTCTACACTTGAGCCAGCTGTTACATATTCTTGGAATAATTAAAAAAACTTTTTAAAAAATGTTAGTATATGTATAACTCCGCATCTACTGAGATTTTTAGTCTACCGGTTTCGAGGCGCACCCGTCTTCTTATCAGGACAACTACTACACCAGTATGTTAATAATACTACATAACACAACCATAGTACAATAAACACATTAACATCTAATCAAAATATTTATCATATGCGTGTTAATCTGACCGAAGGAAATGCATGTTAATCTATAATAGCCTTTATTTTTATCCAATAAAATATTTCTACTAACGTTTTATTTTTAAAATTTTTCTTTATCCTATTTTATTCTGAATAGCAATGAATGATCTTTATTTATGAAATCCATATTTTACAATTTACTCGCGCACAATTATGTTGCTATCACGCTCGCTCGTTGTGTCTGTGCGAGCGTGGCAGGAACATAATTGCGCGCAAGAGACAAGGATACGTATCGTAGGGTCAATGTACGAAATTCTTTCTACTCAGCGACCAGGCTTTAAGTATATAGTAAATATATTCAGATGTGTCTTGCTGCAACAATTAGGCCTCACAACCTGTTGAGTTAAAAATTAAAATAAAAGAGTAAACTATAACGATAATGATATTTCATGGAAATTCACAAGTATTTAATATTTTAAACTGATAATAAAAAAAAAAATTATCTCTCTTTAAACTATATTATTTTTTATTTATATCCTTCTTTTAGGAAGGAAAGAAATACATATCAATTTTACAATATAAACAAAAAATGAAGATTTAAAAAAGTTTTAACAAAGTTGTAAATAACATGGACGTGTCGACAAACAGTAGCGTATTTGTATTGAAATATTTATAATACATATATAGATACATTAAAAAATGAACACCTCAAATAATGTATTTGGAAATTGATTCATAATAAATGCCCAAAAAAAATAAACAAATATAAAGTAATAATATAAAATAGAAAGTAAGTACATAGAAATAGCACAATATGAAAATTAAAATGAAATAAAAATTAAAATAATGTAAATAAATAAGAATGTAATGTAGAAAGTAAGTATAAATTATATTAAATAGATTGTTGTAACATTTTACATTTGTGAGAGATTAAAGTATCCTGATTAAAATTATTATCTGAAGTGGTAGAATTCAGCTGAAAATAAAATATTATTTTTATATTATCCAACATTCCCTTACTTTTCCCGATTCGCTTACATTTTATGAATTAATCTACCTGCTGTAATTTTAACAAGGACACAAGCAAGAATAAAGACCTTTCCATCTAAATTTTAATTTAACTTTTCTTCGGCACAATGTAAGGATGATAATTTATTACATAATTATTAAAAAATATAATTTTATTTGGAATCGTAAAATTAAAATAATAAGAAGTGCCACTACATTTATTTAAATAATTAAATGTGGCTTTTTAAATAATTAATCTAAACCACTTTGCAAAGGTTATTATATGGCAACCAGTTTGTAAGCATCCGCTTCTTCATCAGAATAAAAATAAGTCAATGGAGTGGTCCTAAGAGACAAAAATTAGCATTTAACCTAATATATACTTATATAGTATTCTATGAAAATATATCTATGAAACAACATTATGAAAAAATAATACATCAAATATTATAAATAAAACCGAAATAATTAATAATGATCGTAATCTATGTAAATGTGAAACTTCATATATTTTAATTATTTATTGAAAAATATATAAGATCTTTTGAGAGAGAGGCTTATGAATTTCACATATAATGCCAAGAAAATTTATTTAAATATCTAGATGTTCGTGTACTTAAAGTCAGTGTACATTTTAATATGTTTGTAACTTATTTTTTAAACTGTTGTGACAAGCCGTAAAATTTTCGATTGTTGCAAATGAGTTGAATTTTTCAAATGTCTTGTTCTTGTTTTAGCAGGAAAGAAGTGGTAGTTATGAGATGTTCTTATGTAGATGAGATGAGTAAACATTAATATTCGATATTAATTTAAAATTATTATTTGCAAACCTGTGGATAACTTGGTCCAGGTAGCCGCGCTGGAAACGAACCATTTCGATAATAAATCATAGTTGTATTGCTTAGAATGTTACGGTCCCCTTAAATTAGAAGAGACTTATTAAGATGGGTTAAATCTGATTATCAACGATGTTGCTAAAGATTTTGCAGAAGTTTCCAGACCATTAACTATAGAATTTAAGAGGGATCGGATTTAATTCGCTTTTTAAATTATGCCTTAACTATTTAAAATTGAAATGAGGCATGATAAAGAAAATTTAACATTGAAAGGAGTGTGGTTAATGCACTATTATTTAAAAATACTTGCATCAAAAAACATCAAACACAGAATATTATAAATGAATATTTTATTTCATTTTCGTACGAATTTTAATATTTTCCTTTGAGATGTGAAGGAGTTGTAGTCGGGGTGCGCGTGTCATTTGTGAGATCCAGACTTTTTTCTGAGTAGGTACGACACATCGCCGTGTCGAATAACTCGGGAGTGAAATCT
Organism: Agrypnia vestita; assembly: GCA_016648135.1. Lineage (NCBI taxonomy): Eukaryota > Metazoa > Arthropoda > Insecta > Trichoptera > Phryganeidae > Agrypnia > Agrypnia vestita. The sequence goes on along the minus strand of JADDOH010007293.1, from coordinate 86,849 downwards.
CCCAGCCGACAGTCGCTAATGACAGATACTTTTTTCCCATCGGAATGGTGGCCATACTGTCTCCGAGAAAGGCACGTAGTATTGTTACAAGGGATCACACATTTCTTTGTTGATTAGAAAGGCACAGGGGAGAATATTAGGGGAGATTCACCCGCACACACTAGGGGAACCTAAAAGGTTCGGGGAGTAGAGGAGTTATCGGATGGGAGTTCTGTTACGCAATATGTTATAGTATTGTTGAAGAATACGAAGATTCATTACCAGTGTTATTAAGAAATTCCTTTCAGGGAAACCGGAAACAAAACTGATCTAAATGGACTTCAAAGACAAGAAAATTAAATACTACAAATGGTTTACAACCTGAACTACGTGACACAGACTGAAACAGTCTACAAAACAATACAACACTTCAACATAAATAATGTCGAGTGCATTTTAAGCAACCAGCAAAAATAAATTACCTACTGATCATTCGACAAGTTTTGTATAGTAAATGAAGTGTTTAACAGATATACGAATATTCTAGAAGTACCTCAATACTGACAATTAGTCCAAATTCCATAATACTGTTCTTATTAAATTTGTGTGTATGTAGGGACTTTGGTAAAAAAAATATAATTTATTTTAAGTATTTTAATTATCTACCAGCACCGCAATTCATAATAAAGATCGAAACTCTCAAACTTAATCACAAACTAAAAAAACTGTTGAAATATATGTATACATGTATAGCGATATTAAACTACAAAAAACTTATGAAACTTAGATAATGGATAGTTAGTTTGCGTCAGTCCTGATGAAGATACAGTGGTAACAAAACCGGTAGACGTAGAGTTACTCCTTAAGTGGTTTATTCAAATTTGTTTAATTAAAATTAATAATTAAAGAAGAAAAATAAGTTTTCAAAAAAAGTTAGAGAATATATATCCTTTAACCATTGTGAATATCCTTCATCATGACCTAGGTTTATAAATCATAAAACCACATTCTTTTAGTCCATATGTAGCTTCATTTGACTATTATTTATTTCCACATCTTAAAAACACTTTAAAGCGAAAAAAATTACGGTCGACTTAGAAATCAATTCTGATACTTCTACCCATTTTAGGGGCAATTTCTTTTACTCCCTTTCTTTTAACTCGTAGCGTCTGCGGTTTGTTGTCTAACGGAAAAACTTTGTATCGATTTTAAACCCTTTTCCCGTGATCCAATCGAGCTGAAACTTTGCAGGCAGACTCTTGGCGACGATCTAACAATTTTTCGTTTAAAAAATTTAAGAATTATAGTAGAATTTGGGATTTTTCGAAATTTTAATGGTTTTTTTAAATTGGAATTTATACTAACCCCGACGAACCTGATTCAATGAGAAAGGGAGTATAATAAAAACTTGATTTTTATGGGTTAGTTTATTTTGAGGGTATAAATGAACTCATAGAATGGTCTGAAAATTATGTCAAACTCAAAAATTAATATTTTGAACAGAAAAAATAACATGATTTCGTTAACCTCTTCTCAAAGTTCTCCTTCATTCCACGAATTTATTGACCTCCCCTCATGCACACATCTATCGTAAGTCACCGCCCGTCTACTCGGAATTTTCTTACGACAAGAAAAGAACCTGCGGCGTCTCCAATTACAGACATTTCTGAGACGTCTTCTTATTCATAATAACTTTTAAGAACATTTATGTACATTTTGAGATAATAAATTGAAAAAGTGTGCTGGAAAAATGTTGGCAACAATGGAAATTATTAACAGATTTGCATCGTATTGTTCCAATTAAAATACAGCTCAAAGGCATATTTTATTTATATCTTTCAACATGGAAAGTATCTTTGATGTTAGCATTAACTTTATGGTTGGCCTTAATTATTTTAAATAAATAAAATAATTTCAAAAAAACCAACAAACTTTATCTATTCCACATTAATTAATTTTAAACTTTACTTATATTAGTCACTAATTAGTGTAATACCCAACAAGAGAGTGAGATTTAGGATCCGAACTGTTGAAACGATTTTTCTAAATTTTCCTGAGTAACAATGATAACTGTGTTTACTTTCTCTAATTGTTACTCAAGTTTAGTATAAGTAATTTTGCTGAAGGTAATGCATCAGCATTGCAAACATTCTTATTGTTATAAATAACGAATAGTGGTAATAAAAAATGTTCTTAATATTGTTGAAATGAGTTACCTTACGAGAGTAACAGAAGTCGAATCTCTATTACGGTGGCTTATACAAGTCTTGCGAATGCTACAGGAGCAAATAACAATGTGTATCTTCCTGGCAGCTTCAGAGAAAATCAGACATAGATATGTGGCAAACTAAAATATTGCATAATTCCTCTTTAGAATCCTGCTCAAGATATAGGTACCTTCTCTTTGACTATCCAACTCCCTTTATATAATATCAATACGTATTCTTCTGTCATCAATTTCAATTTTTTTGATGCACTCTAGGACCCTGAGGAAAATAAAGACACCCAGCCTCGTTCCCCACACCAGGATCATTTAAGTGTTATGATTTTATTTCAACAGTGGAATATATTACAGAAAATCTTTATAGAACGTCGTGTTTATAAACGTCGTATATAAACGTCGTATATAAACCTCGTATATAAACGTCGTATATAAACGTCGTATATAAACGTCGTATATAAACGTCGTATATAAACGTCGTATATAAACGTCGCATATAAACGTCGTTTATCGTCAAGAGAACGGAATATTTTTTTTTATACATTTCAACAGGCTAAAAAACACAATTAAAGAAGCAACACATCAAAAAACACCCAAACTCGAGTCAAACACATAAATTAATTGTGACTTCACCGGGAAACGAACCCAAAAACCTCGGTGTGTCATGCCCACTGGGCTACGAGCTACTAGGGCCTGCCACACCTTCATTGTATATTGCGCAATAATTTATTTCTAATTTAAAAAAAGGAAATTATATAGCATAGGTTTTATATGTCCGTTATATTCAGAAAGCTTTACAATTAGTTAATATTTACTTTCCAGCTTTGTGAAACACTCGAAATGAACTACATCTGAGTGAATGACTTTACGCCGCGTATTTGTCTTGCACGAAATTGTCTAGATACTATGTATACAATTATCAAAATAAATAAATTAATTTGAAGCACTTAAAAATATTTACAAAAAATATATATTCAAAAAAAAATTATTACTACCCCGAACATTTTCCATCCAGCTAACTATAGATGTATCATTACCAGTTGCGTAATCTATGTATACCAACTTGTTAATGAGAAAAAAATAACATTAGATGTCTCTAGCAGAGACCAGTGCAATATATGAAATGTTCTTGATTCGAACATATATATTTTATGTTTTTATTTTTTTTATTTAATATATGGTACAAATACAGTTCTTATATATTTACATATCAAATTAACATTTTTTTAACTTAACATTTTTTTTACTTTATAGTCATGTAGACCTCATCAGTGAAGAGAAGCTCTTGAGTCTGATGAGGGAGCCACAGTTATTATTTCTTATTATAATATATAGGTACATATGTGAATTATTTATTTTATTTATTATTACGGTAAGAAATGTAAATTGATAATAAAGTATTGTAATATATATATATAACTTTCAAAAATTTGATGTGTGGTCTCTGTGAGACTTCTATAATTTGTCCTTAATTAATTTAATTGTTGTTATCCATTTAAGAGTAAAACAAAAAGTATTTATTAAGTCCTGCATAAATGATATATCCATTTTTCCATTTACAAATATATAGGTATCAACTTTATATTATGCCAAGAATGCTAATATCTTTGAGTACCACACGCTAGATGACGCCAAGATAAATTTATGATTTTTTTATTAAATTTGGAATATCTTCGATACAAATTATACAAATTCACATTAAAATGTGTTTTTATTAAAAAATAAAATACAGGAAATTACCTTAAACTCAAACAACATGGAAAATTATATTTTACAAATCTTGGTAACAAAATTCCGACATTCTGTAAACAAACATTCTCTTTACATTATTGATGTATTTGGCGTTGTAAAGATTATTTATGATTGTTATTGTATTCGGCGTAAAAGTCTAACTAAAAATTTTATCTCTACTTGAGTTTAAATTTAATTTTATATTTGACTTGAGTTTCAAGAGTATCAGAATCTTTCATCGCATATTAAACACATATTATTATTATTATTATATAATATCTTGAAATTTGAGTAGTAACATTAAAAATTATAATTAAACTTAAGTAGGTAGAGATGACAAAGTTTATATTTTACATTCAATTTAATGTTCTCATATCTTATTCCTAAGAATCTATTTACTTATAAACCCTACTAATTCCGGTCTAAAGTATTGCTCAAAATTAATTGTTTGCAAAATGCAAATAATATATAATAAAATAAAAATACAAATGCAAGCAAAATATTACTGTTCGAAGAATATGTTTTCTTCTTCTGTATGAAGGCTTGAACTTTGTGGTGACATTATTATTAAAATAAAACACAAATTACTTTGTTTTCACCACTATATTAGATTAAAAAATCTATATGTTTCGAGAACAATGTTCTCTTCATCAGCCCAAGATTATTAAGACAAGAAGTAAATATTTATCATGAAAGAGATTACAAAGTTTATATTGTACACCCAACTTAATGTTTTCGTTATATCCTTAAGAATCTGTTTAATTAAGAACCCGATAATTCCGGTGCGAATATTACTCAAGATATAGATTTTTTTTAATATTCAAGGTCATATAATATACTTTAAAAAAATATGTAATATATGTAAATATACTTCATCATACATCTTGTATAAATCCAAATATATTCTCACCATCAAATATTTTGTAATGTGTTCTGGGCCGTACAATATGTTGATTTGATTACGTCGGTCAAATATTTGTGTTTGCGTTCGTCTTGTATTTACAGACAATCAAATATTAATTCGATTTAATGTCAATTTGCAATTGCAGTATTTAGAATTTTTAATGAAAATCAATGGTAATTTATATTTGTTCTGGGATCGCGACGGCACCTTTAATATTTTATCATAATTAGACTTACAATTTTCTGGAAATAATACCAATTATAAATATACGGAAAAATACAGAAACCAATTGACTTAATTGCTATTTTCTGTTTTTGTTTTTAATTTGTAATGAATATTATATCTGCTGGGTGAAAAATCGTTTGGTAATTATTAATTTTAATGTCAAAATTTTAACTTAGTTTGTAGGCCATAAATACATACTTAAGTATTATCACGACAAATTTGAGAAGAACAGTACATAATCGAGAATTTAAGAATTGTTTTAGGAGATTTTAGAAAGATCTGGAATTCGCAAGTAAAACCGGAATGATCGAGAAGTCAAACATTTCCATAAATATGCGGCGGCTGTTAAGTGAGAGAAAACCACGGAACAGCGACAACTGAATAAATCCACAGAAAGCCGATGTAGACATCCAGCAAAACCGGCGAGCGATAATCAGCACATGTGTAGTACAGATACACACCCACACCTAGTCTAAAACAATGGTAATTTCGCATCGTTGGAGTCTCTCGAGTAGTCCACATGTATTATCTAAAAAGTCATAAAACACTGTAATTATGGAGAAATTAGCCGAATATTCTCGAACATTCGCGAAACCAACATTTTCGTATAAAAGAAACACAAGCGCCCTCGAGTTAGTTGTTGAGGCATTTCCGCCAAAAAACAGATAAAGGCGAACAGTGAACAGCAATCAGTGTGGCCAGTAGTGTCAACAAGCGACAAATATACGGCGCGAGTGAGTACTTACGAAATTGAGTCGCTTTGCTGCCTGCAGCAAAGCGACGTAAATTAGTCAAACCTGTATGAAATGAAATATTCTAGAACCAATAAGTGTGAATTTAAGAGCGATGGTCTTATTAAATGAGTGTCCAGTGACTTTGTATAGTAAATAAATTTTTTACTGTTTCATTTGCCTCCCATAACTACAATCCCGTGACAATATATATTGGAGAAGATAGATGATCATATTTCTTAATGTGAATGCCTACATCCTAAGATAAAACATAATATGACTAAATATTAAAAATAAAAGTGTGGAGACATACGAACTTGCGCGTGAGACTTCATTGGAGTTCGTCATCTAGAGGCTTCTGATTCATTGAGATGTCTAAAGTATAGAACTTTATTATTAATAAAAAAAAACTGACGTTTAAAGAGGGGCCAATGCGGATTCTGACAAAGATCCCCTGGGGTAAAAATCGAAGGCTTACGGAATGACTTCGACTTAACTGGGATACAATATTGCAGGAAAGGTTTGTGTTAAATCAGGTTACAAGGGAAATAGAGTTTTGAGAAAGGCATGATTTAGAAGGTCATCGACTTAGTGTAAAAATTTTCTCGAGATTCTGAATATTTAAATGTTTTATTTGAGATAGCAATAATGTGAGTCGTTAATATTTTCACGAGATACTAAAATCAATAAAAACAGCACACAATCGAAGTTTTCTCAATACTCCGGAAGTTTTGGGATATTTAACTGTAATTTCGGATATTTTATACGCACCGTATGTATTACCGACAAGCGAATCTCGACGTTTCGTTGGATACTTATTCAACGTCATCAGGAGGACGACCTTTACCCGCAGAGGTGGAGGTCGGACTGATTAAAGGTGCTGCTTTCTAGGGCGTAAATTTTGTTGTGGTGAAGAAGAGAATAATGCGTATAAAATATCCAAAATTACAGTTAAATATGTCTAACGACCGTAATAACAACCTTAACTCTTAAGTTTTGGGATAGTCCGGAAGCCGATAGAATTCAAGAGAAGGTTCGAAACTTAACGTTCCCCATGTATACTATAATGTACACGGGGATGTTTTAGGAATAGAGCGAAGTCACCTGGAAATATTATATTACTTAAATGTAATACTAGCACAGCCCTACATCATAATATCTATCAACAAGTTTAATTTTTAATGCTCTTCCCAATAAAATCAAGACGGTAAAAAGTTATCTACTGAAAAAATCAATCACAACAACGCTATAAAAAAAATCTTCATTAATCAATCAATATATATATGTGTATCACAGAGACGAAACTATATTTTATGGGAAAGTAGGTATAGAAGTATTTTGGGTGTACACAGGGCTTACGACCTATCGTACGGCTGGCTTAGGTGATCACTTTACACATATGCAACGTTCGCCAAAGTCGACAATAAGTTATTTGCTCTTTTAAACTAGTACTTAAAAGAAATATTTATGAATTAGTTACTAAAATAAAATTTTAATTTTTCAATTTATTGTCAAGGAATCGTGACTGTGAGAGGTAAATGAACCCCCGCCACTAGGTCAGCAGGCGATTGTATTAACCACTAAAACAATAAAATGTATTCATGTAGAATAGTAATGAAAATATAATAGTATTCTTGTTACTATTCTATATGAAATAGTATACATGTTCCTCCGTTCTATCATTAAATACATAAAAATATTAAAAGTTTACTTGGTGGGTTTTTTTCAAAGCTAAAAGAAAAAAATACTCTTAGTACTTCGGTATTTTAAAGCGGTACAAAAAGTCTTTAAGCGAAATAATAAATTAATATCTTCGGTTAGTTTGAGAAGAAAGTTGCCCATGAAAGAAAACATTTTATATCGATAAGCATTTTTTCGGTCGCTAACACTTAGACGCTACTTTATTTAATTGGTGTTTCGCAAAACGCTGTATAAGAGGAAGGAGAACACGCCTAAAGAGGGAGAAGAACTTTTCCAGTGGGAAAAAACCTTAAGTACGTCAGGGAAGAAGCTTTTAACATTATTACAGTGTTCCAGCATCTCTCCTGATGCTGGATTTCCACCCCCACTTGAAATATCGGTACAAATATTTTTTACCAATATAAAATATATTATATTTAAACCCTCTAACACGTGCGTACCTATCCATAATATAAAAAATCTATTAATAAAAGTTGAGAAAATTTTATTCTTTTATTCTTTTTTTTCTCTGCTTTACTCTCAATGAGAGCAATCGTGATCTTGAAACTGCGAGTGTAACTGGATGACGATGTAAATCATTCGCCACCTATTCATGTGTGTAATATTATTTGTGTATAGGTGTAATAGGTTTTTGCATTGAATTCTCGACTTTTTACGATTTATATCTTATTTTTTTCTACAGTAGCCTTATGTGTGAAAACTCGATTAATATACCTAAATATTATGAATCTTATGGTTGAAGAGAGACGTGCTCGATGTTTGATTTATGGTGAACGAAACCTTGAGAGTATTCTAGCCCTAATATGGAACGATTCCATCCGTGCAAAAACAAGAAATTGGAGCAGTCCTGTTGCTATGTATTAAGCACCATTCAATTGGTGATCGTTATACCGCAATATTCCATTTAACCATTTCACCAATATTCAATAAATACAATTATCAATTTTTCATTACTTAATACCAAACTGTGTGTATCATTATTTGATTTCCATTATTATTATCAAGGCACAACTCTTTTCCACATAATGAATTATTAAACTGCTGTTTTGAATTTGTCTATAAATCGTGCCATAATTATTTTTTTAAATTGCGAAATAACCATTTTACGACAATATTTCGAAAATAAATTTTTGCTTTATAACTTTTTTACTGACATCTTTTATTTTTTTTTTATATATATATTTATTAATTTTTTGATATTTATTACATTGTAGATATGCCAAACTGCACAGCAGTTTTACGGCATTTTATTTTTATCTCACACCAAAATTCAGCTTAATACATTCACAAGTAGGTACATACACCATTCAGGCGGTCTATAAAAATTATATTGTTGATACAAATTATTAATTACCTTAAGTAATTAAATATTTCTTCGACTTTATTAAGGATAATTTATAAAAGTCTCACAAAGCGAAGCTATTTATATATGAGAAAAATGGATGGAAGTCTCTTATGCGATGGCTCAGAGCTTACAACCTGTATGAGCTAGCTTAAGTGTGTACATAACTTTCACCAATTCCACGTTATGTTACTAGCTTTGCCACGTACATACAAACATTCAAACATCATACGCGCGACACCACAAATAGAACACTTGAAGATTCTCCTGCTTGGATAAGAAATCTTTCCTTACACACTACCACATACGAGGATGTTCTATTTCATTTACTTAAATATTATAAATGAAACATAAATATTATAGCTTCAATTAATGTCTAATCAGAAATAGAATAAATATTAATAAATAATAAACAATAAAAAATTATAAATTTTGATAGCATTTAAATAGTCAGGCATTTTATTATTCACACGTTTTATTGTATTATATCTCTACCCTTTTATGTTCTTCGTTTTCAAATTTTTCTATTATTAATGCGTTTTATATTATATTTTATCTCTTTAATTTCTTATTTTTTGTCTATCTACACTGATGTATAATTCTATTTCTATAATTTACACGCATATGTTGTTGTGTTAATATTATGTACAAATGCATTGTAGGTAAAAGGCTATTTAGCCGTGTATATTAAATAAATAAATAAATAATCACTTACGTATATTTTTAGTCTATTGGTTTCGAAACGTATCTGTCCTTTCGTCAGAACAACCACTACACTAGCATGTATATAACAAACACTACACACCACAACCATATAACCACATAACATGCATGTTATGTTTTCGGTTAGATGAACACGCACGATGAATATTTTAGGAAGGTGTATAAGTCTGTGAATAATACTATGGGTGTGGTGTGAAGTGGTATTTACATGCTAGCGTAGTGGTTATTCTGTTGAAGAGACGGGTATGTCTCAAAACCGGTAGCCTAAAAATCTCTTTAATTGTTTATATACTAACATAACTACTTACTTACTTACTTACCATCACGCCGTTTTCCCGAGGGGGTAGGCAGAGAGGATAGAGCGCCATACTCTTCTGTCCTGACATACAACTTTCGCTTCGTCTACATTCATACATCTTCGCATGCAAGCTCGACGGTTGTTCAGACTTCTAACAGGACCATCTTCCAGTATCTGGTTAATCTGGTCATGCCACGTCTTCCGTGGTCGCCCTCTTTTTCTGGCGCCATCAACACTTGCATCATATATCTTTCTTACCATTCTTTCCTCATTCATTCGCTCAACATGCCCAAACCACCTGAGCGACCCTATTTTTATTCTCTGTATTATGCTACGATCAGCTTTACATTCCTTCCTAATATCTTCATTCTTTACTCTATCATACATGGATTTACCACACATACGTCTAAGGAACCTCACTAACAACATAACTAAAATTTTGTTAATAAAAAAATAATTAATAAACTAGTAAATAAAAAAAATGAACGATCTAGGCATATTTTTGCAGGTTGTTCATGGACCACGAACACCATATTTTCAGAGCATGTCTCTTTTGTTAGATTTTTCTCATTTTTTATTTTCTAACCACGAATCGGTCTTGCCAATATTTTTACTTGTTTTTCGCAGCAGACTGTGAAGCGTTTTTCCTATTAATTTTTGCCTCACAGCCACCCTAGTTTAGTTTATTATTGATCCTAGGTATATTCAACTCTTTACGACCTCGCTGATGTGGTTTAAATTAAATCAGTCTAGTTAGTATTTAAATTACGCTGATAATTATATAAATGTAGTAATTATTTTAACTAAGAGATTAGGGGTTGGGGAATGGAGATTTACTTTTCAAAGACCCTTAAAATAATGACGGATGTGAAATGTGGTCCAGGCTTAAAGGACGGCGAGATATCTGAAGCGGTAGAGTGGGATTACATTGATTTCTTCAGAATCTGTGAAGAGTGATACTGAGCGAAATTTGTAATGAATGGTATTCAATATACCATTCATCACAAATTTCATATATATTTCACTTTTGTATTCGCGATATGGGATGGAGAAGGCTGGGGTAAAGTCCTAAAGAGTAATGACGCAAAACAATTTGAATTGATCAAAGGATATTGTATAAAAATATAAGAAGTATAAGTTAAACTCTAATAAATTTAACTTAACATATTATGACGTTAAGTATCAAAGTGCGATATATCAATTTTTAGCCAAAATATTATATATTTTGTTTCGATTGGTTCGGCAACTTTCTAGATTAACATTTAAAAAAAAAAAAATATTATTTGTACGAATCTACATCAATTTTATTAATTACACCTACATAATTCGGAAAAACCTTTATTTATAAAGCACCCTAACGATGGAAAGGTTTTTCCGTCGTTTTAATATAATATAAGTAGATACATACAAATAATAAAATCAATTTTTAAAAAGGGTTATGAATATTAACCCTTATGGCAAATGAAATTTGAGCGTCTGGAAGTGTTTACCTGAAATTTATATTTTTTTTAACTAATTAAAACAGCTGTCATACTTAAAATAACGCTTAACTTGCACAACTTAAGAATAATATTTATTAAAATTTAATTTATTTTAAATTTAATTAAAAATAAACATGGAGTTACAAACTAAATACAAAAACCATAAATAAAAGGAAAAATTTTTAATCAGGAAAAATAACTGATCACAATGGCGGAAAAATAACTAACAATTATTTAATTAACTGCTTTTTGTACAATTTTAAAGCGATTTTTTAACTAACTGATTTTTAATATTTAACAAAATCATATTATATCTAACAAAACTTACGTGTTCATCGATTTTAATTTTTTTCCCATTCACTAAAGCTCTCACCTAATAGCAATCGTACACTGTATTCTACATACTAACATTGTTTATATAAATTAATTGATTTATTATTTTAAAAATTCGTTCGCGATTTCGTGGCTTCTGTCAACCAACATTCATCCGGACTTCGCGAGCTCTGGAACCTCCGCTGTGGACTCGAATAAATGTCCATTCATTACCGTAATTTTTACGTATCTTTTGTAATTTTATATATAATATTTAGATGGCAGGCCAGGTCATTCAACCTGGTTACGCTGGATAAACTTATTGAACAAACTTATTATTAATAAACTTATTAATACATATTGTACATACATATTGTATAATACAAAATATATGTCATACTATGAAATCATAGCATTTAATATCCTTTGAATTTAAAGCATTTTAAATTTTAAAAACATATTTATAATGGGATCGTTTATAATAGGGAGATATCAGAATGGGAGAGATCGTGTGAGGAACGCCAGAATAAAAGGGATATGTGAAGCTGGGGACATTCTACGATGGAGTAGACAACGAAGGAGGTAATGGTATGTCATGTCTAGAGAATAAAATAATCATACCTGTCCCTTATAGATCTCAGACAGCACCAAACTCCCTTAAATCGCACTAAACAACGGAAGTGGAAGTGGAAGTGGAAGTGGAAGTGGAAGTGGAAGTGGAAGTGGAAGTGGAAAGTGGAAAGATAAGAAAGATAGCTGGGAGGCTCACAGGAGGCGCTATCCTCTGAAGAACAGACCACATAGGTCTATTAAAAGGAAGAAGAAGATTTATAATGTAAACGTGACATATTAGTCCATCTTTTTAACGACTATCTCAAAAAATAAAAATGGAGATGCTACATTTTGATAATTAACGTCACACAATAAATATAATATACGCTACCAATTATATATAACATTACAAAAATACATTTGCGTGTATTCCAGGGATACGCAGGGTGGCTGGAATGCCACATTATTCAATCCTGACACAAAAATCTCGCGTCATCCACATTCATACATCTTCGCTTACAAGTCAATTATTGATATATCATAAAAGGACCATCTTCCGGTATCTGATTTATCTGACCATATTAACACTTCCGCGGCTATCCTCTTGGCATCGTCACACTTAGGTTATATATTTTTGACTATTCTTTCCTCATTCATTCTTTCATTAATAGATCACCTTTCCACCGAATTCAGTCAACTTATGTTCATCTTCTGCCAGCTTCAGGCTTCACTTTTATACATGAGTATTGGTACTAGAACTACTCTTTGTAATACTTGTTCGGGCTCTTTTAACGAGTTTTCGTTAGAAATTATGCATTCAAGGCACCTTTTCACTTTTTTCCCTGCAATCCCCCTCCTTTCGGTAACGTTCTCAAATCTTTCCACATCTGCATGACATATCTTCCAAATACATAATATATATATATATATAAATTCATCTTCTTGGTGAAATATTAAGTTTATTTATATAATTAAATCATCTTCAGCTACCTGATTTCCAAGTTTTTCCAGAATTTTGATATATTATCTCTAAAACTAAAGGAAACCTATCTGATAATTTTGGTACACCTGCGAACCCCGAATAAAATCAGAAGCAATATAAGTGTTGTTATTGGATATTTGTTATAATTATTTTCGACTCGTAACTTTGCGCGCTGTTACCTATACGTTCCTATCAAAAACAGATTAATTCATTCATTTCAATGTAGATTTCACCTTAAATCATTTAATCATTACCTTGTATAAGATAAGTATTTGCGCCGATATTTTGTTAAGCGATTATTCAACTAATTGATTCAGTTCAATTTTTTACACAATGATATTATTATATCTAACAAAACCTACATTTTCATGAATATTAATTTTTTCCCGTTCACTAAGGCTCCTAACCATAAATTAATAATGCACTATATTCTACGTACTAATTTATATTGTAAATATAATGAATATAAATTGTAAATATAAATTTAGTCAATCGTATTTTGTTCACTGGAAGTAAAATATTTTCAGCAAGAAACAAAAAAGTACCTAATTTTAATCTTAATTTAATATTCAAATAATAAAAAAATACAAATAAAAAATTCTGAGATTTAATTGAAATAATGAAAGAACATTTTTATTTTAACACCAATCAACATTCATATCAATTTATAAATAACGTTTTCTTATAATTTATTTCTTTACATGTGTAATATTTCAATACTGCTTTCTATTGGGCAGTGGCGTGCAGTCAATACTTGAAGTAAGCTATACTAAGCAAGAATATCTATAAAATAAACTATTTTTATAGCGTCTCATAGTATTCCGATTACAATTTTTATTTTTATATTATTAAGATTTTAAAAATATTATTAATATTTATTTTCTGATAGGTAATGCACGCCCTGGATTGGGCTTTTACACAATGAAAAAAAATATGTTCAAATAATATAGTTAGGTATACAATTTATACCTTAATTTATACTTTAATTTTATTCTACTAGGGTTGTAAAAACCCTTAAAAATTACTGAACATTATAAGACTTTAATGTAATGGACATAAGATACATAAGTTCATGATTTCTGGTTACGGTACAAGGAGTGTATAGAAATAAGAAATAAAGAAATATTTTTCTGAAATATCACGTCCAATTTCAACCAACTGGTTGTGGACACCGTCTCGCCTTTGCCACAACTCAAATCTTAAAATTACTACTTCAACTCTTCCAATTTTGTGCGCCAAGAAATAATGCTGAGTCTGTACATTTATTTGTGCTTAGAACAACTAAAAGCAGAACTTTCAAATTGTATTTATTGTACAAATTCTTCCAGAAGCAGCACCCACATGGAACTTTTTAATGCATCCCTCAAGTTGAACACCCCTATTCTAAATTTATGTTTTTATATTACATATCCAAATATTTATTTAAGTACGTGTAAAATGATAATTACATATTTTAAAGCCTTATTTCTATGATGTTATAAATTAATATATTTCAAGAAATTCTTTCTAGAGGATATATCCAGTTTCATTAATTATCGCAAATATTAAGCCTTATTTGGTTAATATTAAAAGAATTGTATTTCATTACGTAGAAAATTGACTGTTTTTAAATATTTTTCAAGTGAGTCCCAATATTATCGATATATTAAAAAAGGAATTGAATAGTGTTTCTACTTATAATAATTTTATACGGTGGGTCCCCAATTAAAAATTGTCATGATAACTAACATAAGTAAAAGCGCGCTAGAAAATGTATGATTGGTGTACATGTTTTGTCACTATTACTTTAGGCTCTATTTACCATTACTTTACTTAATAAAATTAACTTAATATCCAAAACTTTTTTGAAATCAAAAATATTTTGGGAGCTCCGATTTTTGTGAATATTTTTGTTTAGCACTTAACGACCAAAGACCGACAGAGCCAATGTGTATTGCTGCGTTTTAGAAATAAAAGACACTGCACATAATCTAGAATTTCAGAACGGTGAGAATCATTTTAGAATATTTCAGAAAACCCTGGATGTCTAACAGATGCGCAAGCATATATGGGAAAGTTCCAGAACATAGCACCTTATATAAACAGCAACGCCATCGCATTCCCAAAATTTGCAAACAGCAAATAAAAACTACCTGCGTGTGGAGTATTCTAGAGCGAAACAGTAGGAATAACAAAATGGTGTTGCAGTTTAGTTTGTTTCCAGTATAAAATAAATGTTTCGCCATTTCATTTGGATAAGGATTAGATTGAAAAGAATAAATACATTTTTTGGAGAAACTGCTACAAGACCTCCCTAGAGCCTTTAAACAGTGCACAATAGTTATGCAGTATTTAAAGGCTCTAGAGAGATGCTAGTTGCAAAATGTTAAAAATTATGCTTAAAAATCTTATTATATTCATCACAAATTTTATTGAGAAAGTGAGCTGTAACCCGTCAAAAATTACGGTACTTTTACATGTCGGTTCCTAAGGAATAAGTATTTATTTATTCAATTTTAAAAAAATTGCTATAAAAAAGTTACGGACGTTACACGAAGTTACGCGGACGAACGGACGGACAACGAAATTATTATAATTGGGATATCAAATTTTGACATTCTTTTCATGATTCAGACTCTGCAAATTTTTTGATGAGAATTTTATTGCAAAAGAACTCAGAAAATACGTAAAACTGGAAGGTTTTGCTAATATATCAGACGATAAATGCCGATAGAGCGTTTAGATAAAAAAGTATTTTTTACTTTTTAAGACTCCTTTGTTCTTTAATGTTCTTCCTAAAAACATTAAGATTGCAAGTAGCTTGTTGGTCTTGTGTTTAGGACTCTCGCCTCGTGATTCAAAGGTGGCGGATTCGAATCTCACTCCAGACTAGCGAGACTTTATTTATACAATTGTCAAATGCAGTTTCACAAGTACCCAAATACCAAAAAAGGTAAAATACAGGTTTCAGTTTATTAAAGTGCTCATAGAACTGTAGTATTGTATGAGTATGCGAACATACACATAACTTTTTACACTTCTTCCATATTTTATCTGCTATTCTGTGAAATAATAATATTTCCTTTTTTACTATATCTACAATATCTAAGAAAAAAATTAATTGTATGCAATATTTTCTTCTATTAATTAGCTAAAAGAGAAAAGCCTTTGAATCATGCATACTGCATACAGTTGAGACAATGACCCTTACAAAGAAAAGTGTAGAAAAGTTCAAATGTATGCAACGATCCGTGGAGGGATCCATGCTTGGATTAAGCCTAAGTGCACATTCAGACACACGGGAACCGCGTTTTTTCAGAATCGCGTGGGATCCGTCTCGGGTCTTATTTATATAGGTATTCATGTAATCGTTCAGACGTAACCGCGCGGTTCCCACGTGATTTTCGCGTGTCTGAACGAGCACTAAGAGATAGAATAACAGATGATGAAATTAGGCGAAGAACTAGAGTGGCAAATGTTATGGATCGTGTAGTAAAGCTAAAATGCAATGGACAGGACATGTTGCAAGGCAGAATGCTACAAGATGGACTTCCAGAGTTATAAAGTGGAGAAAGAAAATATAAGAGGCGTTGGAAGACCTCAGAAAATATGGGCCGACGACATAACCGCTGTGGGGAGAAAGAAAAGGCTACAACTAGCAAACAACAAGGA
Source organism: Agrypnia vestita (assembly GCA_016648135.1). NCBI lineage: Eukaryota > Metazoa > Arthropoda > Insecta > Trichoptera > Phryganeidae > Agrypnia > Agrypnia vestita. The sequence goes on along the minus strand of JADDOH010007293.1, from coordinate 70,016 downwards.
AAAATGGAAGGGTCTGGAAGAGGCCTATATCCAATGAAGGCTGAAGAAGAAGAGGAAGAAAAAGATTTTGTTCTCATTATTTACTGTAAAACTACTCATCTTGCTACAGGTTTATTCTAGTGAGATGAGTTGCTCATTTCTTTATGTCTTTAAATGTAAATGCACTTAAATTCGTGATAAATAAATAAATTATTAAAAATAATATAAAATAAAAATACTAATGTGTTATTGATATAAACAAATTTCAAAGCAAAGTTTTTACACTCTCTACATAAAAATATCACCCTTATACCTACGTTTCCACTTCCTCGACCCTGCTAAACATTTCACCCGGAAGACTTTGTATTCAATATTTTACACTGAAGACGACTCAAAAAGGAAATAATATCTCTGCGATGCATCTTTACCGGCTACATGAAAGAATTTTCTAGATATGCTGTAAACATCAGATATTGAGAACGAAATTGAAAATAAATCGAATGATGTAGCGACACGGTCGCCATATTTCGGTCAGCGAGCCTCAAGATGTACGTATCATGGCAATATTGAATATACCTTCAAATTTTATACTATATTTTATAATATTGTACGGCAACTGCCAACACAAATATATGGCCATTTTTAACGTAAATTAATATATTGTGATATTCTTAAATAATAAGAACTACACACAATCGAAGTTTTACGAACATTCAAGCAGAATTTATGAAGAACTCGAATACGCAAAACTATGCCAAAAGCTTCGAGAACATCGAATCTTTATAAATTCGTAACGGCGTTGCGCGGATAACAGTTTTATTTTGATGTTTAGTGATGTTTAATGAAAGCCAGAGATAAAAGCAACAAATGAAGCAAAGCAGCGGGCGGCAATTGAGTATGCATTACATTTGACCAGCGATAAAGTACCTACCGACGTGCGAAAAGTGTTCGATGCTATTTAGAGTGATACAAACGATGAGAGTCAGAAAGATGTGGATGATTCTCATGTTACTAGTGCTAGATTTATTGCGAATTACAGAATGGTATAGGTCTTTTCATTTAAGAAATGCAATCGAATCAATTTGTGTAATTCATGCGTATGGGACACATTGTTTCGTTATGTTGGTGCTAATGGATATAAACATCAACACAATAAAACAATGTGGCCTGGAGGCACGACTTACACATACTAATTCGATTGTATTTCTTAAATGGAAAGTGGTCTACTCCAGTTGAATTTGTGCAGTAATTTTTGTGATAAGTTAACTTGATTAATTTTGCGTGTCCAATCCATCGCCGTGTTTTCGTGACAATATTGTAATAAATAATTATCTGAAAAATATTTTCTGTAAAATTTGTCGGTCAGTGGGTCACAGGGGAATCAGTCTTAGTTTGACAGCTGCAATTAACCATAGAGGGTGAAGTCATAGAACAGTGAGAAACAAGTGAATCGTGAAGCGGAATAAATAGTACCTTTGGGTGGAATATTCTAGCGGCGAATCAATGTGAATTATTATATATAATAGAGTTGTAGTTAAATTAAAATTACTTACGAATGTTTCATTTCATTCCCCGCCGCTACAGACCCGTTTCAATATAATATACAAAATAAAAATTCCCGATAACTCGTGAGTGAGTATATAAATATTTTATATAACTCTATGTCCAAATAACATACTAGCTGATTTTACATTTAAATGTTTCTACACTCACTTCGTACAGTAGAGAAAATAAATAATTTATGACGCACTGTAAATGTTCCGAGCCATTCCTTTTTTTTCATTCGTGAAATTTTAATAATAAAAAGGGAGTACGATATTTTCCGTGACATTGATGCCCCTGTTTATATTTTCATACCAAGAGACACGGTCCATTTACTGAAACGGGCTATAAACTTAAATGACTACGTCACAATTCTACAATAAAATACGAAACGCAGAGGAACATAAACCCAAATGTTTGCGCAGATATAAGCAATGTTTACTGAAATATTTTCTCATAATGATTTTTGAATGTAAATAACGTTATTAATTTAAACAAATAACTTAATATTTACCACGTTGATTACTTTAACGTGAAGCAATTTTGTTATCACTGTGTCTCTTTTAGGACTAGGGTTACCAGTTAATTCGACTTACCGGTTTTAAACGATATTCTGGTTATTGTAAGAGTTCTTAGATATTTAATATGTCGTACATATTTCTTCTTATTTAATAAATAAAAAAGTTTACATTTTGTTTTAACCACACTTAAAATTTGTTGTAAAAATTCGAAATATTTTGGGAGTGATACTCCCTTTTTCAGGACAATGAATTGACTATAATTAATTTTAAAATATAGATATATTAGCTATGGAGAGAAGGAGTTAGATGGGGCGTGGTTACTAAATACTTGAGTACAAATTAATTATAATGGAAACACTTTTTTATTATTATTTATTTAAGTTTTTATTAATAATTTCCCTAATTTCTAATATTTCTAGATTATCCAAGTGAAAACTCATAGTAGTGCCGAGAAAAATGTTGAAACCGGTATGTCAATCGAAAGTAAGTAAATCTCAAATTTTCGTTGACCCTAAATGTAAAATATCTTGATATTTTTGCAGTATAAAAATAGTTATAATTCATACAATTTATTTTAAATATCCGATTTTTTCATTTTTAATTCTCAATCCTTTTTATTTTAAATATAATATTTTTATTTGTTATTTGTATAAACGGCTGCATTGTATTTGGAATTCTTTGGCTTATTAAATTAGAAGTTTGATTGGTAACAAATAAATAAAAATTCTGTTTTTAATAATCTATTAGAAAAGACAGACAAAAAAAAAATTAATTAACGAAAAAATATTAAAATATTGTGAAACTGCGACCTCACAATAAGAATGTGTTTCCTTTAATATACATATATATGTTGTATCAAATGTTTCCAAAAATTAAAATGAAATTAATTCATTTCTGGCGTCCTCTAGCGGTAGATACGCGAAGGTATTCGTGACTATTGAATTATAAAAAGTGGATTTCTTTAAAAATGGAATAAAAAATTTAATCCATCAAAAAAAGACTACAAATAAGGTTGAAAAATTTTCATTAACTTACCAGAGTGCCAAGGCGAAATTGGATAACGCGCCATTCCCAGATAGAATATGATGTCCGTGGTTGGAGTCCCGGTAGCATTTAAATATTTTTTCGTTAATTTGATTTTTTCTGTATGTCTTTTCTAGTTGATTAATAAAAACTGTTCAATAATTCACAGAACTTTATTCTAAAGCTGCAACTTCACAATAAGAATGTGTTTCCTTTAATAAATAAAAATCCCTTTGTTTATTTTTATTTTTTTATTATTTTCATTTATTGGTTTTCTTACAGCCATATAATTAATCAATCTTGAAAAAAACAATAATTGATGTACAGAGTTTTGGGCCAATTACAAGAAAACACATATATACAATCGATAAAAAATAAGAAAAAACATGTCCAATAGTGAGTTTGTGTTGTCCATTTGTCCATTTACCATTGTCATTTGGTAATCATAATGATAAACAATTAAAAACAATCCCTCCACATCCTGATATAGTGAATTACGTTATAGGACGTCTGGTTTTCAAATAAATGAAATCATTAAGTCATTATTGATCTTGTTAACTTGTAAATAGAAAGCACTAAGTCATATAATTATTTCTGATATTTTTGCCACGAGTTTTGCATAAGTTCATTATTCAAATTTAAAATCCTCGATGAAAAAAACTTAAATTGTACTCGTAGGGTAAAATAACGAATAAAATTCTGGCGATAATTATTTTTGTCCTGTATATTGATTTTTTCAGCAAAATTCTCGCATTTAGCATGCATATATATGGGTATTAAATATTATTTAATATCTTATTTAGGTATATTGAAAATAAATAAAAAATTATTCCAATTAAAATTGATTTTATGTTCTTTATAACTGATATTACTTGTTTTGTCAACTAAATCAATAAAAAGTTAAAATCAATTTGATGATATTTACTTTTTTTATAGAGTAATGTAAATGCCTACTGAAATGAGTAGGTACTGACAGAATGCAAATGAAATGAGTACTGACAGAATGCAAATCAGTTCTCTCCTTATTAAAGTTTTTTTTAAGTAAACGTTTTAACTTAAACGTTTAAACTCGTAACGTTTATGCTGCTTCCGTATGTGTTAACCAACCAAAACCAACCCAATATCCTTTTTTTGCTTCACCCAGCTTAATTTAGGGTGACGCACCAGTCACTTTCTTACATCTAGTACTCGTTCCTCTGGTATTCTTAGCACATATCCAAGTCACCTCATTTGTGATTTCTCTATATATAGGAGTAGGGGCTCCATGTCGAGTGTGTGCCTTATGTTGCTACTTCTCACTCTGTCTACCAGTGTGACTTCCACTACCCTCCTTAGAAAACTCATATTGGCCTGAATACTTCATCTTACTCTCTCGGTTAGGATCCAAATTTGATTGCCAAATATTAGGGTGGACCCGTACCTAGACTTGACACTTAGCTCGGATTTTCTTATTACCGTTCTATAAAAAGAACGTAGAATGACGGACACAGGTTCGGTTCTTGTACCTATTTCACTTACCTGCCTCCCGTCGGCGTGGCTAGAAAATTCCACCCCAAGGTATTTGAATTTGTCGACTTGCTTCAGCTGCGTCTTCAATGTACCTACTGTTTACACATATTTATATTCCAGGATATCTATTTCAAATATTATATTTAATTAATAGATCTTCTTATGCAAATTCAATTAAGTAAAAATCAATCTTGCTTCATTTGAAAAAGTTTTTGGAGAAATATTGCGACCGTACTTAAAAAATAATACTATAGTGTAAAAATTATACAGTTATATTTAATACATAGTAACAACATCGCGCCATTTTACAACTTATCCAATTGCTAAAATGTTCTATGTTTTAATTTTTCAAAGATTGACTCCTAAGATATATGTAGGTACATGTAAAGGTTATCTCATAAATCCGCTTTCTGCCACTTCTTACATCGTGTTCTTATTTTTCTAATACAACAACATCACTATAGGTTAATGTTTTCATTTATATCCATGCGTAATTTAAAGACTTTAATTCCAAAAAATATTTTATGCGGTTGTCTGTAATATACTTATAATTAATTAAGTGGTCATAAATTTATATCACCGAAAATAATAATTATCAAAACATAAAATAGAAATTTCAACCTTCATAGAATACGAAAAAAATAATTAATTAATTACGATGTTTGAATCTTATTATATTAAGCCTCAAGGGATAGAATAAAAATGCCTTTCTACCAAAAAAAACTAGACCCACTCATCCGGCTTATCTCGTCGAGTGGTCACTAAGCTCAATTTTTAATTAACATGCAGGTTTTCTTTGGTAGCCGTCCAAGTTATTAATTTATTTTGATACTTGTAACGAAATCCATACAACTTTATTTTACCAAGTTAATTTGAACCCGGAACAGATAATCGTAATTCCGAGATTAATACTAACAACGGCGTAGAATATAATATAAACTGCAACCCTCTACATGATAGCGGCTTGTCATACCGAGTGATTCGGGTTCGATTTCAATTGAGGTTACTCAGTGTTTTATTAAAGCCTAAATATTTGTGTTGTGTAGCAAACGAGTCTCGTTACCTATTTAAGTATAAAATATTTTGTGTTATTTTAATGATCAAAACACTTACTTTGTTTTTTTCTTAGTGAAATTGACTACCATGTAAAATTATTTGATGATATGTTTTTAATTAGCACAATTTTGCATTGCTTATATAATCCAGTTAATTAACTAATCTCTTTTAGAAACAATATTATTTTCCGGATAAATTAAAAAATTTCCTGCATCTCGCATGATACCATTGGATTTTTTAAAATATTTTGTACTCTTGATTCATACTGTGCGTACGTTTATTCAAAATAAATTTTATATATCGATCTAAGGTGGTAAAATAACTTTAAAAAAAGCTACCTACCTCTACCTCAGAACAGGTATTTATATATATCTAGAGAGGTAGTTGTGTGTAGTAGTGGCTGAGAGGCTTGCTTCATATTATCCTATATTTATATTTATATGTTTGTATGTACGGATCAATTAAATGTATTTTTTCCAATAAATGCCGATTTATCAGTAAGGATATGAAAATAAGTCATCACCCTTAACCTTTCCCTTCCCATGCTAAAAATATAACGCGCGTTCCCATGCTGTACACTCAGTGTACATTGAGGGATTTAGTTATTTAATGTCGGAAAAATATGGATATTTTATATTTTTTCCTTTATTATTCATTATAATAACTGCCCACACATATTTAATCTAAGATATATATCAATTAATGCATACGGGGGCTAAAAATGAGAAAAAACATTGATAACATCATCGCCGGAGAAACATCTCCGCACGGACCGCACGTCTGACCAAAAGACGGGCAGGTTCGCACTACTACATATAAACACACATACCGCGTCGTCGGCGGGAATAGTGGGGAGCCTTCACCACTACTATCTACTCCGCGCGGAAGAACGAACGCAGCTGTGGTGAATTTTATTGCGTGATATAACAAGCGTGCACACACACACGTATTGAGATATTTACAACAAAACCCTCCAAAAAAAATTTTTTTTGTTGCGTCTGGCAAATACTAACACATTGTAATTATTTTATTCAATACTTAAATACATAACGGAGGAATACCAAAAATATGAACTCTGTGATTAGTATATTTACAGAGATATTGACTTTATTAGAGGCAATGTACACTCAGTGTACAGCATGGATACGGAAGGGTTAAAATATTAGAAATCGCGATTAACAAAATTTTTAATTAAAAAGAAACGATGATAAAATTGACTATACATGCTATTTTCAAATATTGCGTGTGTAGAAAACTAATAAAATAATAAAAAGCGTATTTCTCAGTAAAAGCATAGTCAATTTCATCAATTTAATGTAATAAATTCAATACACAAAATTACGACTGGTGTCGCTTCCCGGCTTTTACTTTGATATTTTTTTAATGTAGGTACGTAAATATTTATTTCAGCGCTGTTCGTCTATATTTTGCGTACAAACACTTCATGTTTCGCAAAAACAACAAAGGATGATGGTTTTATTCTGCGAGCATACGTGTTCAAGGTTTTAATATAAACGATGGAACAGTCCCACATTGTGATGTACAATTTTTTTTGTGTAGAAAGATTACGAAACGAAACGCTTATTTATGTATCCACACTCTGTACTTTTTTTTTACCCATCATCTTACTGTCCATTATCACCATAAGCTCTGTGTTATGTAATTCTAGAGAATTGGCGAGGATGGTAGTAAGATATATAGTAATCAGGAAAGACTTCATACGAGAAGATATTCGGATCGTGATGGTATTTTAATAGGTTTAATCGGTACAATAAACGTTATTCAAGATTTGTATCTGATTGTATCGATGATTGATAACTGATTTTTCGCAAGTCGACGAGCAACCATCGGTACTACACAACAATTATATCTCAGTTATCAATCAAGATACAATCAGGATATAAATCTCAAGAAATAGTACCGTAGGTAACTCTTAAAAATACGGATTAATAATTAATGTTTTGGGATGAACCAGTTGCTGTATCAGATATCAAAGTTTTAATTAGTCTTAGTTTAGCTTGGTCATGTCCTCCGTATCAAATATGATAGGCTGATCCAACAGACCTTTATAGCTGTACCAGGAGGAAGAAGACTGAAATAATGTATATCGATACAGGAAAATAAAGAAAGGCAAAAGGAGAGACGACGAAGAGAGGTGGAAACTGTCAGTGGCACCTAATGATTGAAACAGCCCAAGACAGAAAGCGGTAGAGTAGAAGGTTGATGCCCAAGCGTAGGCCCCCGACCCGATTAAGATAAAATTGATAAAAAGAATAAATATATATTATTTAAGTCTTTTTCTTCTTTACGGTCTTGGCAGATGACAACTAAGCCAAAACTATCCACTAAATATCAGGGGCGTGCAGTGAGAACAAGAAACATGACAATTTACAATATGTTTTAATTTATCTTTGTAATACACACACAATCGGCCCGATTCTGAAAATAACAATGTCTGGATCTTTAAGATCTCTATCCCAACACTTAATAGACGATAATAAAAATTAAAAATGTCCAGAGCGGATTTTGGAATTCTACGGCGCAAATACACTGTATTAAAAGATGATATAAGAAAGATTGTTTCATACAAACGTATTCATTTCTTCATCCACAGCGTCCTTATGAAATATTCGGCGTTACCGCGTATTTAAATCTTCCCATCTTAAAATTTGACAGATAACAATTTACATCTTTCTCTCTATATCTATCTCACGTAGAAACTTACAGAAACAAACACCGACTTAAAACTATGTCTCGTTTATTTTTAATTTTTATTATCGTCTATTAAGTGTTGGGATAAAGATCTTAAAGATCCAGACATAACTGTCAAATGTCAAGATGGGAAGATTTGAATACGCGGTAACGCCGAATATTTCATCAGGACGCTGTGGATGAAGAAATGAATACGTTTGTAAGAAACAATCTTTCTTATATCATCTTTTAATACAGTGTATTTGAGCCGTAGAATTCCAAAATCAGCTCTGGACATTTTTAATTTTTATTATCGTCTATTAAGTGTTGGGATAAAGATCTTAAAGATTCAGACGTTGCTATTTTCAGAATACGGATGAGTATGAGTTATTAAATTACTACTTTAGTTTCGAGAGGAGCAGTCCCTCTCATCAATATACCTGATGATGAGAGGGACTGCTCCTCTCGAAACTATAGTAGTAATCATAAACTCATCACTGTGTGTGTATTACAAAGATAAATTAAAACATATTTTAAATTATAACTACAAAGTATCTGTCAAATCTTTGAATGATAAGATACATGACTTTTATTTAAACATATATTTGGAAAAAAATTGAAATAAAATATTTATCTGGCAGAATATTGTCAAATAATAAAATCGCAATAATATATTAATTATTGTGATAGGAATATTACGAGATAATATCTCTTATTTCGGTTTCTTTTTAAAATATATGCTTAGGAAAAAGTCGTGCATCATTTCTGACGACTTCTCGAAGTGAGCCATTGTTTGCAGACTTCACAAGATCTAGTTGGGGGTACACTAGATGAATGAATTACTTTATTTAATACTTTCCCTGATGATAGAGGTTCATGATTCTCTCGAAACTTCAATATTGAATGAAATATAATATTACATTTGAACAATTTAATGATCATCGGGAATAGTCTCTTCAACGTTTACGCAAAATTCATTCATAATACAGTTAAATTATATTTTCTGTCTATGAACTATTGTCCCTAGGGTTATGCTTATAAAATATAATAAGATCTTCAGTGCTTAGATCGTATCTGAAGTTCAAACAAAAGAGAACTAAAAATCTGCTTGTTTGGATACATCTTCGTGGACACGTTTTATTCATTTTGCACCTGTCTCCAATAACCTTGCTCAAGTACCGAGTCGCCACTGCAAAGTCTTCACAACACCATCACTAATACGCGCACTGTTGTGTGAATTCGATATAACGAATAAATAAACGAAATCCCCACTGTCACTTGAGAAATAAATTTATTGAGTTCTCGGTCTTGTTTATGGACGGAGCAAAGATATAAAAATGACAGTTCAATGATATCGTATGCCACATTTCATTTTTACTTATTTATTCTGAAACACCGCCGGACCACGGGAGATTTATGACAAGTTACAGCGTGACGTAACGAAGCAGATGTTTGCGACCGCAAACTGGTTTATTTATGAATGTGTGATAATACGAAATGAGTGGCCAAATTCGAAAAAGCCCTATATCCGATTTGACCGGTTTTGAGTTAGAGACTGCTGGATTTATTATTTTCTACTATAAACATATAAATGAATGAAGTAAATGTAAATCATGTGAAAATGAGGATTTTTCTGATGAAATAGAGTGGTTTTTTTCGATATTACGTATAATATACATAATGGAACAGAGTTAGTCCACAATGCTATATAGGTAGATTCCTGCCTAAATAACGAATCGAAAATTTTTAAGCCACGAAGTCCTTATACCAATAGTTATGGAGATAGGCGACTTCAATGTAAGCATTTCATTCAATATTTCTATCACATACATTTTCTGTAAAACGTTAATTGAATCATTTAAGTAAATTGAATATTTAGACGCACAGAAATGAGTCAGAAATATTGAAAATATGCAGATTTCGAAGTACTTACCTTAGAAACTATTGATATTGGGACATTTTTCCTTCAATATATTCGACTCATAATCTAATTTGAAATTTTACTGAAAAGTATTATAATCTGTATGATTTATAATTACATACATTGTATAATCTGTATGATTTATAATTTGTAATCTGTATGATTTATAATTACATACATTGTTATATTCCCGCCTTTTCTTATATAAACTTCCTCTTATATAAAGCTTTTCATATTTAATTTTTATAAATAATTTTTCATATTATTAATTTTTATGCTCACTAAAAACCACATAAAAATCCCTAAAACATACTTATGTCCACTTTTTAAAACATATTTTCATTCGTTATATCTTGATTTACATTTTTTCAATACAGAGTATTTAAAATTCTACCTAAATAATAATAGTGAAATAAATAATAATAATAATAATAATAATGAGCAAAGTAAAATAAATAATTCCTAAATTCATATTCACAGAGAATATTTCTGTTTAAAAAACGGACACAGGGATTATTTTAAATTTGTCATCCAAATGCTATCCGAAACTGTTTTTTGCGACATTCGACAGTTTGTCGGCTATCGGCCCACAGTTGGGCATCACCTGCTTCGGAGTTTCGTTCAGCCGAATTGTTCGGACAGAAGAACAATCCATCTTGTAAAGTCACCGGTGAAGGCCAAGCGATCTATCATTCGCAGTCAATTTACCAACTTTTGTTTGTAAAAGCCTGGGGTCTTACACGAAGTCTGGGTAATTGGACAAATTACGGCAAACACAAAGACACTTTTCAACTTTCATTCAGACTATCTGATACATCAATGGTTAATTGCAGAACTTCAGACAATCAGATTATCGAATTGATAATACTCGAGCGGTAATTAAGACTTTCAAACAAATTTCTTACCCCGCGATAATTTTATTTGGTTCACCCCATTAGGAATATTTCAAAATGTATATTCGGAGTTTATACTTTATAAGAAGTTACATAAGAAATCTCAAATATCCCTAAATATAGATATATTAGAGAAAAAAAAAGGAAATCCCATATTTGTGAATACTAGTCAAACTAAGAAATCTAAGAAAATGTATTTATGTGTTCATTAGATTAAAAAATGTTTTTAAAATTAATAATTTAAGAATGGTATATTATGCAACTGTACAATCCTTGCTGCAATATGGTATTATTGGATGGGGAGGGTCATACGCGATTACAATGAATCCTATAAGGTATAACACACATAATAATTTGATTATTAATATCTTTTAGTTATACTTGTAAAAAAATTATATGTCATAATCATAAATAAATATTTTGAACAAAGAGCAAAATTTTGAAACGCGATCGCTGAGAAAGGCTGTTGAGCTATATGCTCATGGCTGTATGGTCATTTACTGTGCAGGAACTCCGGTCTAAAAAAGAGCTGTCCACAACATGCAGGAAAATAATTCTCGAGACTTTTGGGTATGTTGCTTGAAAAGAAAGAGACAACCTTGAGATATTTATTCGCTGTAAATTTGGCAATCTATTTACATCACGATAAGAATAGACTAAGTCTTGAGACTACCCTGTAGCCTCACTAAACAAGTAATAGGATCGCGTAGAATTGAGTTTCTCTAGAAGCTGACTAAAGAACCACATTGCTCAATCATAAATAGATCGACTGAAAGATGTGGAGAGAGAGAGAGAGAGATGTTAAAATAATATACCACTAACAATTATAATGGAAATTTATTGAAAATTTTGAATCTTAATATAAGAGGAACGTAGATATATGAATATAATTTATGACAATATAATTTATTTATATATTTTGTTACAATTTATGATAACATTGAAATGAATTATGTTAACTATTATTGCAATTATACACAAACACAACAAAGTCAATATTCGAAGCAACATATGTGAAATCATTATTATTAGCATAATTTCATGGCCATAGGACCAATTATTATAACAAAATACATAACAAAAATGGCTTGGCAAAATCACTTAGATGTATTGTGACCTCACCAGGAATCAAAACTGTAATCTTTGATATGAGAAACCAGTGTCATGCCTACGGGACTACGGGGGCTGCCAATTTTACTTAGAAAATCATTTAATCTCTCTTTTTACGCAATGCCATATGATTATTTAAAATCGGGTTTTGTTTTCTAATAGCTAAATACACAAGAATATCAAAAGATTAATACTTTTTTGACAGGTTCGGTGTGAGAGTGCGTGTGTCCACAAAAATGTCCACCCGTCCAAAGAGATTCTATACAATGACACGTGACGTGTATTGTGCGCGTTAAGTGTGAGATGTTTCAGCAGAGGCAGGATAGGTAGATGAAAACAGCGTGAAATTCATACTCACGATTAACAGTGGTTATTATTTTACACAAATTTACAGAGATGGCGATGAGTACAGAAAGATTTAATGCAAGGACTACGGCTGTCAGCGAAAGAGTGTTCGTACTTGAAAGCGGCTGGAGCCTAGTTAGTGAGCCTCTGATTGGTAGACGCCCGCCGCTGGTTCGATGCATACGGCTAGAGACGCGAGGGTTCTCGACCGCGACACTATATTTGCAGACAATAGGTATTGCTAGATTAATTTTCTGGATAGAAAAGTATATTAAGTAGTGAATCGTTCAAGAAACAATTAGTCTCACGATTTTATAAAATTTATTTTATAAAATAACGATGGTTTATAAAAAACATTAATTAAGGTTTCGTATAAACTTATGTTTCTCATAAATATACTTTAAACCATCATTCATTTATTTAAACAGCTTATCACAGACTTATTCCTTACTAACTCAGTTTTAACAGCATCTAAAGAATCTTTATAAATAAGAATACTTAATTGTTCAATTAGTAACCAATCGGATTAATCTCGAGAGACCATTAAGTTGATTGCATTATTTTCCAATCCTACCCATTTAACAAAATAAAATAATTTGAAGAAATTATTATTTTTGTACTGCATAATATATTTAAATCCTTTAAATAATTGAAAACTTTAGTTATCTATCGTACGCCTAAAACAATTTTTTAAAATAAACAAAACGAAATTGAAAAATATTTGACGATTGTTTTTCAATGCTTTATATAAAACAAAATTTTATCCCCCGCTACGAAAATTTTTAAATCCTCCAAAAAGCCTTGCAAATATGTGGACATGTTTAACATGCAATTGATGATTAAAAATTTTCAGTTCAATATATTTTTATGGCCTACGAACGGCAGCTGTATTCTGCCCCATCGATTTTGTGGTTGGATTATATTTTTGTGAATAAATATTTCACATTTTATATTATAAAAGCAATCAAGTGCACAATTAGTAGTACGCATTTAAAAGGATAAACGTGGAACATTTTAATGGCCGCCTATTGATATGTTCGGGAATCGAAATAACACATTTCAAAAAATTATTATTCGATGTTTAAACATTCAAATTTGTAATGCAGTTTATAAATTGACAAGCTGTTCGTACCCGGATTTGCACGGGTTAAGGCTTGAGTTGAAAATAAATTTGTGGGGAAAAACAAAGGTTCGATTCGAACGGTTTAGATTTGCATCGAAAATATATCAGGGGGTGGGGACGGGGTAAAAGAGGGGGGGAGAATATCGTCTATGTTACCCGCCGTGTCCTAAATAATAAGGTTTAAAATTTTGAGTCCGATTGGTCAAATGGTACAGATTTGCATAGAAAATATATCAGGGGGAGGGGAAGGGCTAAATAATAGGGGGGAAATGCCGTCATTGTTACTCGCCGAGCCCTAAAGAATATGTTTCCGAATTTTGAGTCCGATCGGTCGAACGGTACAGATTTGCATCGAAAATATATCAGGGGAAGAGGAAGGGGTAAAAGAATAGGTGGAAAATATCGCCTATGTTACCCGCTGAGTCCTAAACATGAGTATGCAAAATTTGAATCAAATCGGACAAACGGTGTAGACTTGTATAGAGAACAGACACACAGACAAACAGACAGACATTGAGTTTTATAGGAATAGTTTTCCTAAAATATGAAAAATACTTATAAGTAGGCATACAGTATTTAAAATATAAAATAACACTTCTTGGACACAGACATTTTTTAATATAAAATTGCAAAATTGTTACAATTTTTAAATATAAATGTAATAAAATTTAAAAAATGAAGTTGATCATAGTCAAAAGTGCTTTACAATACAGAATACTCTAAACAGGCTTAATTCGCCTTAAGGAAATCTTCCACCATCCATACGGGACCCATAACCTTTGTACAAAGGCATAATTAATTATTCATGTGTTTCATTGATATGTATATATATTAATTTCTTGTTCACTCTCGTTCACACTGTTGTCGTCATTCAGTTATTCAGTCGACAGTTCAGAAAGACTGTCATTTACATTTTCATTGCTCTCATCTATATTTTATTTGATTTTCATTCCCTAGAATCTTTTCGTTCATTTTTGGCATTCACACTGCCTCTTTTGGTGCCAATTACACAATTGTGTAATATTAAAAGTTCTGAGTCAAGTTTAGTCCTTCCTTTCTTTGACATTCCATTATTTCTTTCACACCATGTCTCATATTTCTTTTGCATATAAAATATTTATCTTTTCATTTCGTTTACCGATTCCCGTTTTCATTCTTCTCTGCCAACAGATTACACCAGCAATGGCAAAATGTCAATGAGACAGTTCTTGTTAGTGACAACGAAGAAGATTTGAAGTGATCTTGAACATTCTGGTAAAACCGGCTTGAAAATAAACCTCGACTACACGAAGGTGACGTGCCAATAGAATCCACACGCAGTTATCTGAGAAAATATTCAAGTTTATTTTTACAAATATGTAAATAAAGAATTGTATGTGTTCTAGATGATCAAGAAAATGGATGTTGTGTAGAAGTGGCTTATAAAATAACGATGGGGTATCTACAAAATATTAGGGGAATGCAAGAATATTTGCAATGCTAATCTTCATCCCTACTTGAGTGTATCCTTCATCGAATTGTTTGCTCATTGTTAGTTTATTTTTAAACTGTTTTTCCCACATAAATGCATTAATTATCGCATACTATGTAACTTTTTTTCTACTTATATATATTTATGTACTATTTATTTTACTTTACTTTATGCATTAATTATCTCATATTATGTAACTTTTTTCTTATTATATATATTTATGTACTATTACTTTACTTTGCTTTATGCATTAATTATCTCATATTATGTAACTAATTTTCTTCTTTATATATTTATGTACGAATATCATATATATAATATATATATATATAGATATATATATATATATATATATATATATATATATATATAAGTGAAACTCCCTCTCCAGACACAAGAGTTAGTCTCTTTTTGGAGAGGTACAATGATAAAAAAAAATTATGTACCTAAATTTTATTTTAATGTATCAAATATGTAAATATACAATGATTTGTATTTAATAAATAAAAAAAAGGAACTTGTCCACTCTTGTTCTATTAAAAGCTTCAACAAAGGATGAACATGGATAGGTTTAGTATGAAAATGGACGTGCCAGGACAGAACAGTATGGAGTTCAATCGTTTATGCCTACCCCTAGAAAGAAACCGGCGTGGTAGTGAGAGTTCAATATTTTTTTTATTACGATTTTTTTAACGTTATGTGGTAGGGTTATTTGATAGAATCGGGGTTAATTTATACAGATTATTTATCTTATCTTATTATTTATTTATTTATTTATTTATTATCTTCAAAATACATCAAACAAACTTCTTTAAATCTCAACATTACACCTAAAGAAGTATCGTGGCCATCTAATTAGTAATAACTTTTCAAATTCGCGAACAATACCATTGATGATAATTATTATGTGCAATAAATTACATTAAAAACTTAAACTTTGTTACCTATACGTTCGTTTATTTATAATTAATAAATTTAAATGCAATAAATTACATTAAAAACTTAAACTTTGTTACCTATACGTTCGTTTATTTATAATTAATAAATTTAAATGCAATAAATTACATTAAAAACTTAAACTTTGTTACCTATACGTTCGTTTATTTATAATTAATAAATTTAAAATTCGTATTTTTTTAAATTTCGCGTTGATGTTCCATAGTTTATGTTTTTTACATAATTTAATGCTGTTCGTGAATGATCTTTAAAACATTAACCAAATGCATCAATACTCATTATTTTCATTCATGTATCTACCATTAACCTCCTCTTAATACTCCCGTTATAACCCAATTTTATACTTTATGTAAGGAAATTTTTATTTATTTATTTATTTGTTCTTTTTACATAAATTAACATAATGTAATATTTAAAATAAGGAAACATTATATACTACTATTTCTGTGAGAGACTCGTGTATAGAGAAGGAGCATTGCAGGTATAAAGTATAAATCTGCATTAATTAATTAAATTATTAAATAATAATAATAATTAAGCTCCTTCTGTCAGTACCTAATTAATTATGTAGCTATTTTCACCTGATTCATGTTTTAATAGTTTACCTGTCGGTGAGAGATTTTGACACTCTCGAAACTCGTATAGTATATAATTAAAATCAAGTGGCGTAAGCATAGTTTTAATATTCTATTTAGAAAATCATGATGGCAATATTTTAGTTAGTTATATTTGCACAGTAATACGTATCATCTATACACTAGAAATCCATGTGGGATATAAAGATTTGTAAAAAATATAATGAAAATTTTCAATGACAACGTGAAAAGACACGTTTTCCACATAAACTCTAAAGATCCAAGAGCGAGAGGAATAAAGCCCTAAAAAACGGAGGAAATGATATTCCGTTCAGTTTGAAGGCTTATAAAAGGGGCCTTTTTATAACGATACACCGGAGACCGATAAATGTGATCCTTTTAACTCCTAAAGTTTATTCAAACCAAAGAAAGTTAGGATTTATTGTCTCAGGGAAGGTAGCGATTCGTCATTTGCCCATTTGATGGGGCAATATTTTATTCCGCCTTTTACAGTAAAAAATATACGTGGCCCTAAATGATACTTAAAAATATATTAAAGTAAAAGTAAATTTTTATTCGAGGAATACGCTAGTCTTCTATTTTCGATGAACTTATTTTGTACAACTCTCAACCCTTTTGTGGCCTTTCCTATAACGCAATATGTTCTTAAAAAATGTACATACATGATTCTGAAATATATATCAAAACTTGATTTTTTTATTAATTATTAATTATTACTTAATAATAAATAAAATAAATTAACTATTATTAATTAAATGGTGAATTATTGCATATTAAAATATATGAAAAAGAGAGAAAAGTGTCGTTCAATAAAACGTTCGTGCTTGATTACTTTTTCCGTACTCCAAGACATCATTTTTTTAAATTTTAAAATAAAATTAAATAGATAGGTAAGTAACTTAGTTTTAAGCCATTTATTACTATCTTTACTCGAAAAACTAGTTTCGGTTGATCTCAACCTTCATCAGGACAAGTACAATATGGTATTTTATTGATGTTTGATACATTATATGATGATATAATGTATTTGATAGATTATATTACGGTATAATGTATTTGATAGATTATATTACGGTATAATGTATTTAATACACTGTATTATATGATGTATTTTTTTTTCATATCGCCATATCGATCGATCTCGTTGTGACAAGTAAAAATCAAAATAAAAATTACGCATTGATGTGACTGATATAAATATTATTAAGTATTGTTCTGTTTTAGATGGGTACAAATCAAAGTTTTAAATAGTTGATGCCCAAAACGCTGGATAAGAATGTGGTACATTAATTAAAATCGCCAGTTTATACAATTACGAAACGTATTAAAACCATAAAAAATGAAGTAACTTGTTACATATTTAATGGTATATAACTGTACTTATTTTCAGAATTTGATTAATTTGTAAAGTACCGATTTTTTTCAATAATATTGGCCTAAAGATCATACATAGAAAATAATATTTTAAATATACAGAAATTTTCCATAATACGACACTTTCTGACAAACACACACTTAAAGGTCGTGTTCTTTCTAATAATGCCTGTATTGTCTTAATCGTGACGAATATTATTCGATTCATTACTTTTCCGTTGATGTAAAATTTCTATCTGGGTAATAGTGAAAAAATCTTTAATTGAGATAACATTGGCTGAAAAATAAATTCATAATAAAAATCCAGATTTTCGTTAAAACGCGGAAAAGGTAATAATTTGTTTATAAGGTTTTGGATTTGCGTTGACATCATTGATTACATTAATTAACGTGATCACTACAAAATAGTTATCATCTAAATATAATAATTTTGTTGTCTGTCTGTCCGTAACGTATGTAACATGCTTGAATTGAAACTCTTGATAATTGAAGTGTGACACGCAATGGCTCAGAAACACACATGGGTCGCCCACCGGTCTTCATATTTTTATGTTTTCATGGTCTTCATATTTTAATGTAATTAGTTTTTTCATATTTAGTTAAAGTACCAAGCATATAAAGTAAATTAAAAAAATAATAATTCAGCAATTATTTTGTCCTATAATTTTTCACAGGTATACGGCTTGTATATACTATATATAGTAATAATGTGTGTAAATTAATTATTCACTTGAATTTATCTTAAAACAAGTTATTTTTTCAGGTAGGTATGATCAAATTTCTGATTTTTTCATTCTGTCGTATTTGAATATTGGACAAAGTTTAAAGGTTTTTATTATTCTCAATATTTTTAGTACCGCTTTTAAAAGTATGAATATTCATTGGGTAGGTTTTGAAAGGTCAAAAATTAACATTCCACAATTTAATAATACAATTGCAACAGATATTTATTTTACATTCAATATCACGCGCGATGATATGCGTTTTAATAATAAATTGCATTGTCTTGCAATTTTCGTACCGAACAGAAAACAATATCAATGCTCGTTATGAATATTGTTTAAAAAATAAAAGATTTATGAAATAAAATAGCAAGACTCTAATTAATCAAGTACAATTGAAAGTATGAAGATGTCGTAGTAAGCGTAATTATATAGGGTGGGCCAAAAATTATTTCACTTTTCAAACATGAATAGAAATAAAACAACAAATGTTATTTTGTTGACTGTATATTCAACGTATCAAACATCTAAGCAATTTATTTTTACCCCCTTTATATTAAGTCGTGGCGTCTGCTTGCTTGCTTGCTTGCCGGCTTGCCGTCAACAAAAACTTTGGATCGATTTTTGACCCTTTTCCCGTGATCTAATCGAGCTGAAACTTGGCAAGTAGACTCGTGGCGACGATCAAGAAGATCTGTCAAATTTTCGTTAAAAAAATTAATAATTATCGTATAATTTCGGATTTTTAGAAATTTTTTTTTTTTTTCAAATTGGAATCATTAGAAAAGTTTGATTACGGCGGCCCGATAACGTTGCGGAATATTTTCTAAATTTGAATTACTCCGTCGGTGTGCATAATAGGTACTTCACTACGAATATCGAAAATCTAAATTGACTGACAAATGTTTTTAGAATTTAATCTTCAAAGCATGAAGTGTCTTATCAAAGCTCAAAACATCTGACATTTTAGAAATAAATTAAATTACTGTAAGTTTAGTGTTATGTTATATGTTTTAATTTATCTTTAATTGTTGTTATATTTTACAAAGAAAGGGAGTATAATAAAAATTTGGTTTTTATGGGTTACTTTTTTTTTAAATGACATCGTCGAGATGTGCCCCGTCTCATCGATGGCATTCCTGCAATGGACCAAGCAAACTTTGGAAAACTCGCTGACACATGCTGCGGGGAATAGCGGCTGTCTCCTCGCGGATGTTTTGATTTAATTGGGTTATTGTCATCGGTTTATTAAGGTATCCTCGACTTTTAAGGTATCCCTACGATAAAAAATCGCAAGTTGTACGGCCGGGCTCCTCGGAGGCCATGGGATATCACCTCTGCGAGAAATCAATTTTTTCGGAAACTTTTCTTGGACAACCGGTAAAGTCATGTTTGACGTATGGCATGTTGCTCCATCTTGTTGCATCCAGGTCCTGCTGTTCTACCCTTCAAATTCAGGTTAATTACAATCATAGAACGAACGACAATACAAGGAACGCACATAGTACCTGCTTACAAATTTTATATTTTATTACATTATACATATAATATATATATTTTATGTGTAGGTACCTTTATCGATTTTTTGACGAAAGATGTTAGGATATGGTGGGATGATGATGACTACGATAAAGACTTTTGTATATTCTCAGAAAGTAGAGAGATGAGCAGCGCTCGTGGAAAAGTCATCGTTGGTGTGAAGACAATGGTAGCCCTCTACCAACGAAGAGCAGGAACAATTTTACTTTTGGTGATTAAAAATTATTGTATGACATTAATGTACAATGTAATAGGCATTTTTTAACAATACGGGGAACATGTCACTGTATACACTTCACATACACAATGGTTTAGAATTTTTATTTATCTTGTTGTTAAGAAATTCATATAATACACGAACAATACGTTTTTTATTTATATAAAAACTTCAATGTAGATATTATCTCTTCTTTATAATTGGAGGCTTTAGTTAAGAAGAGGATTATGTTGAAATTATTTACATCTTCAAATTTTTGGTCATCAATTTTTGGCAACATAAAAACTTAAACACTTTCTTTATATCACAGATAATGTTATTAAATCAACATTTTTCGGGAGCTCCCTTCTTCAGGACAAGTAATGTACTCATCTAAAGTCAGTACATTACATGTCCTGAAGAAGGGAGCTTAGCTCTCGAAACATGTTGATTTAATAAAAATGTAAGTATGTGGTATAAACAAAGTGTTTAAGTTTTTATTTATGGATGAAATTATTTAATTTTTATAAACAATTTTTGATAAAAAAGATGAATTTTTCGTTTGCATTTTTGTGATGTTACCCAGTAGATTACGAAAATATTTTTTTGCTAGAAATATATAGTAATGTTTCACAAATAAAGTAAGAATTTGTTTTTTCTTCGTGTGCGATTTACAGAAAATGCTTGCTTATTTATATCATTGTATTTCTTCGATTATTTTTTGTATAAGAATCATTAAAGAAAATAAAATTTAAATTTATCTTATAGATTAACTCGGTTCACGAGACGTAGTTTACCGCACAGGCGCAGAGGGCGTGGATTTCAAGGTTAATGAGGTCTCTCGCGTGGTACTCAAAATTCCTCTGCAGCCGTTTATATATGTTGATTTTATCATCTCAGAACGCAAGATTCACAATGTCACTCTTCCATTATTTATTTTCACAGACTTATTTATTACACCGGTTTTTTTCACAGACTCATGGACTCGTGGATTTAAAGAAATCAGACTCATTTAACATTGATGTGATCGAAATCTCACTTATAAGCAGTTGTTAAATAATGACGTCATTGTGAAGATGAGGCACAAGAAACTGGGTGGAGAAGGTACTACAGAAATCTTAATGGCCTAGCTACACGACCTATAAATTTCAATGTTTGCGTTAACGTTTACGATTACGGAATGTCAAATGAGTGCTAATTGTTCCACAGAAGGCCAAACATTATAAGTAGGAACGCAGTTTTATTAATTTTATTTGGCTAAAGATTAGCAATTTGGCTACATAAGAGGTAAAAGGTAAACAACAATTGAAATATACAAAAAATAATACACTTAAAAATCACCTGCAAAATTATTTATCAAACATAATAATTTCGACGCAGCGCAAGATAGGGTAATATGAAAGCACCATATCAAATCTTTGGGCTCCCGACCCTACTAGGACAAGGTAATGATAATAATTTCGTTGTCTGTCCGCCTGTTCCATCCGTCTATCTGTCTGTCCCCGTAACTTCGTGTAAAGTCTGTAATTTCGTTCGAATTCACGGCTTAAAAAACGAAATTGAACGGCCGGAGATGAGGCTTGAACCCCGGGCCAGCAAACCTTAACACGTCAAAAATACATTACATACAGGACTTAGCAAAGACGCGAACCATTTCATGTACCACCTAGCACAATCGACAGGGTTAAAAATATTACCTTTAACTGCCGCCAGGGGAAATATATAAAAAAATTTCACATTTTGATGAAAGTTGTTATTACTATTTCATAGATGTCGGCTAAATAAATAATAAAGTATAAGTGAATACTTATGCTTTAGGAACCGGCATGTGAATTTATCTTATTTTTTTACGGGTACAGCTAGTTCGCAATTAATGAAAATTGAACTACATATAATACTATTTTCTGATTCGCACTATCTACTCTAGTATCTTCTGCAGACCTTTTTTTAGATATTTCTATCACAATGATCACTTTCGAGAATATTCTCACCCGTTTATAAAGGATTTGTTATTTCGTGAATGTTCCTGCATAATCCTATGCTTTCGACTTACTTCAAGCTCTTTCTAGTTGTTTCTGAATTATTGGAAGACGTCCAACAAGCGACGAGTTTGCATGACAAAGCGTTTGGCGCTCCATCCTCTCTGCCTACCCCGCAGAAAATGAGGATAAATTAAATCATTATAAATAAATTTAATAAACAAAGATTCTTCTTGTGTTTTATATAATAATTTAAATATAAAAAAAATTAAAATGTTCCGTAAAAAGTGTCGAAAATTGACACAACGGGAAAAATAAATTATGATTTCTATTAAAAAATGTAAATTAAATCAACTTCTACTTGGTTTTTATGCTTTATATAGACTCTTTGATTCTGAGTGAACATATAAACGTGTATATTCGTCTGTATATGTGTATTCTGGGGATGTGTAGGTACTTAATAGGATGTATTCCATTTTCGGATCCGGGTCATTGCACCCTGAAGGATTCAAGAAGCGACGTGAGAAAACCCATAAAAACGCGAGACGCCAATTATTTATAAGTTAAATACATTTCCCTCTTCAGAGCGAAACGGGGTATTTTATTTTTTCAGCCATAAAATATAAGTGGGTATATATTTATAAATAAAAGTGTACGTGCGCTCCACGCGAAGTATTGACTCAATTTGATGAAATTATTAGCAGTAGGTACAATATACCTACATAGATATTTTTATATTAAGTAAAATTAAGCATGTTGATTTTCTTATACATATTAATTTAATTTACTTACACATGAAACAAATACGCTGTGGTGAGACAAAATATATTTTTTTTAAATAACACTTTGTTGTAGAGAATAATAATATAGAGAGAATGACAGTAAGAGGATGAGACTTCTTAACGTGCTGTTTTTGGAAAGAAATTTGTAAATCTTTGTTTTTTTATTTTTCTATCAACTACGAGCACACCAAAACAGTGTGATCTTTTCGATAGCCAACAATAAAGCACGCATTCAATACAGCTACCAATGTCAAAATATGTCAGGAACAAATTTACCAACACATCAAAAAAACTGTGACTATTGGACCATATAACCCATGAAATTCATGTAGGCTCGTACCTATGTAGCTTAAGCTCTTCTTCTCTTTATCTTTCATAGCACCAGCACCTGTATTGAGGTTCACATCACATTAAATGTCGTCTGGCCACTCACACTTTGTGTTCTTATCTCAGTTTCCACTTCAATAGTCGGTTTATCCAGCAGCCATCCTCACATTACCTTCCCACTTTTTCACTTTATATTTATCTGAACTGCTCTGTAACCAATATTCTACTTTCCATTATTCCCTTCCCTTTCATATGTATTGATTAATAAGCGCTGTTGTATTCACTAACAGATGATAGAACGTCACACTCTTATTATTTTTATTTATTTAAATTAATTTTTTTATTATTTTAATTTATACAATAGATACATAATAAAGTTTTGTCATAATAAACTGATTCTTTGTTATAACATTTTAAATACATTATACTCCCCATAATATGAGCCAAAGTTCGAACTTATGGGAGGAGTATTTACAAACCAAATCAAAGTACAAAAGCAGAAACCATTTAGAAGTAGCATTTTTTTTATACAGAAACCATTTGAGACATGTGGGCAATGTTATAATACATCGTTGTCCAAAATCAAAGATTTACTTCTTTCTTAAACTGTTCGTATTTTGGAATGTCCTTTCTTGATATTTATTTTGCGACAACAATGTATTGTATCATTTAACTCCCAAGTATGTACATATAATGATGTTGTGCCATGGTGGTTCTTAATGTTGGTACCTATAATTGCCCCTATGTTCTATGTCTATTACTAATACAGTCTAAGGGGTGAGATGTATTTATAAAATAATATTTATAAATTTGGCATAGGGAGTTTGTTTTATATATTTTTGTGAGTGATGGTGTACAATGTATTAAATTCTTGAAATATATATTTACAGTTGGATAGTCATAAGGTTTGAGAATCGTTTTAATAATTATTTTTTGTATTATAATTAATGGCTGTACGGTGGAATTATAAGCCCCTCCCCACCCAATAATACCTCACTGTAAGAAGAACTGCTCCAACGCGTAATATATCATTTTAATAGTTATAGATGGTTTAAAATATCCCGATAATGGGGCATTTTAATACGGGCGTCCTTCAAAACTTGGTTTAAACCAGTGTCACTGCTGCCTTCAACACTGGCTTCAAATATTTTATTTACCATGTTCCCTCACTCATACGTTTCACATGACCAAACCATCTTACTTTATTCTCTTTGCTACGCCACACCCAGCATCGTATTACACTTCTTATTTATTCATTCCTCACCTATCGAACACAGAATTTCTACACATGCGCCAAAGCGACTGCATTTCCACCGCATTCAGTTGATTTTCATCCTTTTTTGGCCATTTTCAGGTTTCATTTCCATACATTAAAGTTGACATCAAAACTTCTTTATGAAACGCTAGTCTAGCTTCGTATGATAGATTACTTTTGGCCATAATGGCATTCAGGGCACATTTTATCCTCTAGATACCAGTCTTACCGTCTTTAATAAAAATACTTCCTTCCAAGCACTTATTGTTTTACCATTACATCACATTTGGTCGCTCTTTTATCTCTCTCGAACACCATCATTTTCGACATTCATCAGAAGTCCACTCTCCATATCATAGCATACATCCATAGCATACATCGGACATCCTGGTTACCAGGTACAGATGAACTTCGTTATTATGAATATTATTAATATAAATGTAGTATGCGTCCACTAATTAGTTTCGCTTTGAAATATTTTTAGTATGTAAAGTAGTTTGGATTTTATTACAGAACTAGTTTTCCGAAAGTTGCTCAGACAAGGCCAATTTGACTTTTCTTTGCTGATGCATATAATGTAATGTGTCGACGTACGACGTACGTACGACGTTGTATCCGTCAACAATAATAGGGACTGGTGTTGTTGCAGCGGATATTTTTTTTGTTTTGATGTTATTAATTTTGAACCATATTGCTACGGTAAAATGCATTTATAAATAATATTACAGTTGGTGGGTTCAAATATTTTATTATATAGGTTTGTGAATATTTCTTCGCATTTAAATTAAAACAAAAACAATTATTATATATCGTCATAATTAATAATTATCAGTGTAACAATGTCCGTCATTACGCTACCAAGACGTTAAGCTGCGCTTCGCTAGATGATGCTGTTCTCATCACCTTTAATCGTGGACTTAATATATCGTCACGTGGCGTGGCTAGGGGAGGACAAATGAAAATACTGGAAATTAATTTGCAATTTATTTACTAACGTTTAATGAATTATTCAATAGAAAAATGTCTCTTAGCACGAATTAAATTAAATTTAACGCTATTACATAAAGTAAAATATTTTTCAATGTATAACTTCGTCCATAAAACCAGCTTTCTATACAACAAATAATATTGGTAACTTTTTGAGAAATGTTAAAGATAAAGATCACGAATTGACTCACTCGGGAGTTTATAAACTAAAATGTAATGACTATCCCTCTTTTTATATTGGAAAAAGGAGTCGTAATTTTGATATTAGAATTAAAGAACATATTAGATGCTTAAATAATTCAAAATTTCCGAATTTTCCAATCATATTATTGAGAGTAACCATAGTTTTGATAAAAATACAGGAGTCAACATTCTTTACATTGATAGTAAAAGTAGACGCCTTCATAATTTAGAGGCCCTAGAGATTAAGAAAGCTTTAAATAATAATGAATCTATTATAAACAACCAAAAAAATTTAACTTACAGTCCTATTTTGAATATGTTCCCTTTCAATCACCAGTTTCTTTCGCACCCCCCACTATTTACCCCCATTCGAATACTTAACACTGAAGTATGATTGTTTATAGTTTTGTAAAGTTAAATTAGTATTAAATATACCCTAACGAAGGAACGTCGTTTCCAAAACCGGTTGGTTTTACCAAATAAATTTTAGTGGTGATAAACAAAGTTAATTAGTTTAATTATATTCTTTATTATTAACTTTTTATTATTAAAATCGCTAGGCAACACCTTTATCACTTTTATCGTTCATAAAATATTTAATTCTATAATAATTAATATTGGTTTATTTCGCCACTTAGGCACTCCGCTCGATTATTTATCGCTTCGACTATCTCACGACTGGCCACCCTAGCCATTGCCTTGCAGCCGATTTCGCACTGAACGAACTATCAAAACACGACACAACTTGTAGCTCCAGTATTTATATCCTGATGCTGGTATTTTCGAACTTTCTCAATTATTCTAGTGTTTAGGAGAAGATTATCGTCGCTTCTAGACTTTTCTAGTCATTTGTAAACGTTTGTAGACAATTGTAGACTATTCTATATCCTGCGATAGTGTTGTGACATACTACAGGGGATTCGAAGAGTGCGCTATTCCTTCTGCTTGCCGTTCCGTGACAATATGGTAAATGTGCAACAGGGTGACATTAATTAATGTAAAGCTGAAATTCAAACATAAAAAGGATGTCATTTTTGAAGGATCTTTCGTATTTTAAGAGCGTAAGTTTCAAGTAACAAAGATATGGATCTTTTGAAAAAGTGGTTCGATCCCGTGGATAGCACAAAGAGTTAATTCCTCATTCCTGCGACAAATCC
The DNA here is from genome assembly GCA_016648135.1 of Agrypnia vestita. Classification (NCBI taxonomy): domain Eukaryota; kingdom Metazoa; phylum Arthropoda; class Insecta; order Trichoptera; family Phryganeidae; genus Agrypnia; species Agrypnia vestita. The sequence continues at coordinate 42,778 of JADDOH010007293.1, read as the reverse complement.
AAAAAGGCTCTCCCTATCTCCGGTAATGGATAAAAGATTCTTACAATTTTTCGGTCGCATTGTCATTGAAAGTGACGATTGGTCAGAAAAGTGAAATTTTCCTGGCTTTGAAGAGATGCTTGATGAGTGAATGACCCAGGAACGAGACACATAGAGGTTGTACTACGCTCACCCGATACTCTGTCCTTTCTGATTTTTCCTTTAACTCTTTTATTCTCACGGTGTGTTCTTCAAACCTTTCTTTTTTAATTCATTGTTTATTTTTTAAAATTATTTTTCCTACGTTCCATGTGGAAACTTGTAAGATGGTCTCTGTACTATTTAATATTCATTTTTATGATTTTTATTTAATTAATATTTTCTTCTTCGGTGGCTCCTTGTAACGATAATGACCTTTGCCATCTTTTAAAGATTGTGTGTGAGAGCGTGGCTGAGGAGCCACGTTCCTTCCACAAGTTTTCTACGTGCATCCGGTGGGCAGGAGATGAATGTCATTATTTTTTTTCTTTTTTCATATGAATCCTGGTGTGAAGAATAAAGAAATAAGTTTGATGAATTATATAATTAAATTTTACTTTATGCGAAATGTTTAAATAACGTAAAAATAAGTTTAATAAATTTTATATTTTCATTTCCTTAATATGTACATTAAAATTCTTTGTATCAAAATAACTATCATTCCCTTTATTCATCATTCCATTATTTTGAATACTACTTGCTGTACATAAAACAATTAAAATTAAAATATTTAATGTAATAGTAGGCACATAAAACATTTTAAATATACGTATATCACGCGTAAAATTTTTATTAGTATAATATAGTAACATTATTATTAATAAAAAGAAAACACCATTGTTTGTTGAAAAATCGACATGTTCCATAATTAGGAATTATGTATAGAGATAAACAAAAAATAAATATAGTTAAATAGAGTTAAATAACTAATAAGTGCTAATAACGAACTAATGTGAAAATAAATATAAAAAAATTCTACTATTTTCTATAAATAATAATAAAAAAAAATAATACTATTTTCAAAAAGGATTAGGTTATTTATTTGATTTAATTTGGCATCAACACTTTTTGTTATTTCGAAATTAATCTTTAGTTTTCTTTATATTATATAATATTGCCTCCAACTTATTGAAGATTTTTTTATTTATAATTATTATTCTATGTAATCTGTCGCATTTCGTTGGTTGAAATATTATTTATAAATATATTGGTTTGATATTTGTATGCAAAGGTTTAAGTTTCTGATACGGTGTCATTTTTTATTCAAAAATAGTTTTTATGGCTTAAGCAGAGGGCTGTTTTTATACGAGTGTAATAACATCTGGTGGAATATACTGTATTGCGATATAAAAATGGAAAAATGTACACTAGTATACAACTGTGACTTTATGGTGCTATTTTGTTTCTTTACAACTTGTTTCGTGTATTATTCTATTAGGTACTTCTCTGATTTATCTCTTTCGTTATATATTCAGTTCAGTTCTGTTGAATCGGCGTTTATTGGCAAGAAAATATTTTAATATTTTAAAAACTTGGCGTACATTATTCAAGAAATACAAGATCATTCTTAGGTTTTAAATCCCCAAAATTTATATACGTGCGGCGCAAAACCTTTCTTTATATAAAAGAAATACATTTTCAACTACGATATTAAAAAATATTCAAAATCTAAAAAGAGCTCCCATTTAAATTCCATTAATATATTTGATTTTCCTATACTTACTTCAATATTTTTGTTACTGTCTGTATACATCATTATTAGTTCACATATATTTTTTACAGTATATATACATCTATGTATTTACTGCAGTTAAATATTTAAATTGTACTTCTAACATATCTGTTATATACTGAGTTACATTACTTTGATTGTATTACACTATAAGCGAACACCTTTTCTAAGCGCAGGCAGTTCTTCTTTCACAGAGAGGTAGCACGTAAAATATTTTATCTTAGAATTACTACTAATGTTACACCTAATATTATACTGCACTTAAAAATTATTAATAAAATTGGCGGCCCTCGTAGCGCAGTGGGTATGACACTAGCTTCCCACACCGAGGGTTCCGGGTTCGATTCCCGGTGAGTTCACAATTTTAATCTATGTGATGTACTCAAACCTGGGTGTTTTGTGATGTTTTTCGCTTCTGTAATTGGGCCTCCTGGCCTGTTGAAGCGCTAAAATAAAAAAAAATAAAAAAGCAAGAAATCAAGGAAAGAAATGAGAAAAAATACTAATTTTTTAATCAATTAGAAAAGACATACAGAAAAATCAAATCAACAAAAAAATATTTGGCTGCTACCGGGACTCGAACCACGAATTTTCTATCTATCCAGGGTAGGTGCGTTAACCAATTACGATACAGTAGCTTCGTACATTTCAGTTAATATATCGATCTTATGTGTAAGTCTCTTATTAATTGATTAATACATATTATCCATTTTTAGCAATCCACTTTTGATAATGCGGTAGTCACAAATTAGCGTAACGCACCTGCCCTGATTAGATAGGAGATCCGTGGTTCGACTCCGGGTAGCAGCCAAATATTTTTTCATTGATTTGATTTTTCTGTATGTCTTTTCTAATTGATTAATAAGTCTGGTTTTAAAAATTCACAGAACTTGTTCTGAATTAACAACTTCATAATAAGAATGTGTTGTTAAATATATTATATTTTTATGAGAAAAAATACTTGTTACAAGTGCTGTTTGTTTTTAATTATAATACGTACACGATTAGGGTGCGCCATATTTCATCAGTTTTTTTTTTATTTCTCGTCTTTAACCTTTTCTAGGCCCTGATTTTTTTTAATCGTAGGAATCATCATAATTTCTTCAAAACTCGTAAAAGTCAATAACATCAACAACTGACACACAGTTCGCCTTGGAATTAAGTCAGGAATTATCTCACTGGAGACGAATACAAGTTCACCTTGTAAATCTTTCTCGGAATTGACCTTCTCGTGGGTTTCGTTAAATATTTGATTTTTAATTTCGCTTACCTTCGTTTTTCGAAAAAAACAATACACATTTTAGTTTATAAACGTGAAGGAACAAATAAACGAACTCTTGCCTATAAGAGGAAACATGCCAAAGTTCGACGATTCAATAATGTAATATCATTTTGGTTTTAATAAATCTTGAAAGATCTGCCGTAAACATGGGTCTGATATTAAGTCAACAGAAGACCAACAGAAGTCAACACGGCTGTTGGATGCATCCAATAAATCTCAATACTCTTGGGTGGAAGCCAGAACTTTGAAACGGTACCAAAATTTACGTCCTTCTCTCTCCGATAGCAAAGTAACACGGCAGAAGTGAGCGCGAATCGATGTTATTTCCTCCTCCAAAACCAGATAATATCAACATATCAGTGTAAAAAACGCTCATCCAAAACCAGATAATATCAACATATCAGTGTAAAAAACGCTCATCCAAAACCAGATAATATCAACATATCAGTGTAAAAAACGCTCATCAGACCAGTCGTTACATAAGCAACTGAAACATGGGTACTGACTAAGAAGAACGAGTGAGCACTTCAGGTTTTTGAAAGGATAAATTGTGAGGCAGTTCTTTGAACTGATTCTTAATAATGACCTTTGGAGTAGGTGCTTCAACAATTAGCACTATACTTTGTTTAAGGCTTTAAAATAAATTGTCAATGGTGCATTGGTATATACATATAGAGAAATAAGAATTGTAATTTTATCAAGGCATTCATATGTATTATATATCTTCCTATGATTTAATTTGTTTACTTGTTCGAAGGGCTTATTTTATGCTTACATTTGTATTTTTCTTTTTCTTACATTTTTGTGGTTCTACACAATGTATTACACAATTTTCTACAATGTAGTGATTATTGGAATCCACTGTCTGATTTTGCTATACTATAAACTTGACAATTCAAAAACTTTTGTATCCTTATTGTATTTTACTATACACCGTATTATTTTGCACTGTATTTTTCTTTTTTATATTCTGTTAACCAAAATTTTCTTTCTATTTACTTTATATTTTCTGTGAATTCATTATTTATTTACAATGTGGCCATGTATGTTGTCAAAATAAAATAAATATTTATAATATATTCATTTCAAGTGCTGGTCGTAGCCCGGTTCACTCTGAGTGCTAAAAACCCGATAAAAGTGTGTTTATGGCTGTAGGTTTACTGATCAAATACCACTTTCGACTTCCGTAGGCCGATTTACGAATCCTCTAAAACAGGAGTACGCAATACGCAGGTGCGTGAGCTCATATTCATGTTTATAGCTATGCGATTGGTAGCACAGATTTGTTAATGTTAATATTTTAATTTAACACATGATACCCTGATTTATATATATGATATTACTAAAGGAAATAATATCATATTGACATTATTGATACGTGTATATTTTATTTATTGTGTCCTTTTATTCTACATTTATATTTTTCTTGATTATGTTTCTAAATAATTTATGTTCACATTCGTATTTTTTTATATATTATTTATATTGTATATTGTTTATCAATTTTGTACAAATAATAAAGTAAAAGGCTTTAAAGCCGTATATATGTATATGCAAATAAATATATGTTAAATATCTAATCACATTTCACATAGAAACAATTTCGAAATACACGTACTAACAAAAATAAATACAATATGATAGACAAGAGTAGCATCAATAGTAAATAAAATATATTGAAACAAGTAAATCAAAAAAAATTGAGACATGCTTTTATACGCTTTCTTTGCACATATTCGTAATAGATTTTTTAACATCATCCATGCAGTATCCAAATATTAAACACGTTGTTTTATGTGAGTCACGTGGTTTTTAATTTTTATCCAAATAATAACCAAATCATGTGCAAAATAAATATATTATGTATAGTCATCCATTTTACGTAAATGTTGAATGTTTCAGAGCTCATCAGAGAAAAATCAATTAAAAGATTCCACTACAACAAAAAACAGATTAAGAGAGTTACATAAAAGCATGTAATAAATGTACATTAAGTAAATAATAGTTATTTGAAATATAATGAAATAAGTTACTATAATGAAGTAAATGGGAGAAATGAAATTAAAGTAAATATTTATAAATGGAATGAAATAAGCGACAATAAAAAATTAAAACATATTGAAATAAGTGAAAATTCATTTACATCTTGCGTCGCAGAGTATTATGTACATATATATTTGAATATTAATTTAATATTTATGTGGGTTCTAAGTGTATATGAAGAAACAAAATATTAATAAATCGATGTCGATGGATAATATTTTATAAGCTCGGCACATTCCCACTATGAGTGAGCGCAATCAAGAGTTGGTGTGAGCTACAGGAATATGAAGGAGGCAGTGTGATCTTGTTTCCCTTGCTGGGACGTGGATATTAATAAGGAATAATAGAGATGGACACATAAATTCTTTATATGACTCTTATATTTGTAAATATATTTTACGCAGATTTAAGTCCCATCCCACGTTTAGAAAAAAAATTCTCCCACACTTAATTTTAAAAAGTCTGCTTTTTTCCTTTTGAACACTTCATTAGACCATGATGCCCAGTTACAGTAGCAAAACTTATAACACCCAGGCTTGAGAAAAATAGATGAATCAGATGAATTACAATTTTTGTGATCTCAGGCATACTGGACTTCAAGAGTCGCCTTATTAATTATTATGCATCTTAAGATGGAGTTTTTGTTATTTTCTATTTTCTTTTTACCATTGTATAGGTATAGGATAGTAGTTTAGGTGTAGGACAGTATAGGTATATGATAGTAGTTTAGATAATGAGTGGACGAGGGCGTTCGAATTCCTGACCTTTTTTCGACATTTTCGAAAAGAATGCGCTGACAATTCGACCTCAATAGCCAGATAGTTTAAATTTCTAAATCTGCCAAGAATCTTCTGTGTGTATTTTTCTGGGATATTCTGCCGTGTTTATCCGACCTCTCTGGCCAAAGTTGCGGATCCCATTTCAGGTACCATAATCAGGGCTAATGTCTCAACAATTCATCATCATCATCAGCCCTGATGATGACCCTGCAAGCAGATCCAAAACATCGGCCAGAAAGGTCAGATACACACGGCAGAACATCCCAGAAAACTACATACAGAAGATTCTGAACGGCCGCGAAAACTTGAGAATAGCTACTGCCGAAAATTGTTCGGGACCTGTTTTTGAATAATCCAAACATGTATTCACTATTGAAGATGAAAATTAGGCAAATTGCCATCACTCAATTTAAACTTTTTACGTAAGATTAGTAAAACAACAGAACCGTGCGAGTAATAAACGCGACATTCCTTTTTTGCGTCGCCAAGGCTAGACACGATGACGCGTGTCGAATAAAACGAGGCTGTTTTATTGGACGAAACCCCAAAACAAAATCGTCGACATTCTTCTTTGTAACACGCGCCATCTCCGGCGAGAAGATTGATTCGGTCCATTAGTCTCAGCTGGGAATTATCCTCCCTGATTCGCTTACAACAGAGGAAACAATTTATTAAAATTGTTGCGAGTTCTTCACCAAACTTTGAGGAAATTTGTGAGTGTACCTGAATGTTTTTTCGACTATTTAGAACATTATATAAATGAGATACTCCTCCAGATAAGTGCAAGTGTCCATTAAATGTGAGTCATTTTGTACTATGAAGAATTTTTGTTTCGATTGATAAGTTTATACAATGTAATAAACGAAAATAGGCTGAATACGGTAAATGCTGTCGCTTAGGCTCTTGGGCTGATTGTTTTGGTACGATAGAGTTTTTTTTATTTTGTGTATATATTTTAATTTGTGTATATATATATTTTGATAAATAATATGTATTTAAATGTGCATAAAAATATTTATTATATGTACATATATATTTTTAATATACAAATATTAATACATAAATGTCTTGCAAAACCGCATATTATGCAGTTTCTTTTTTGGAGATGGATTATTTTTAATTAATTAGATATTGTTATTTTGATATATATACTTTCATAATATGTATGCCTTGAACATTTAGTTTGTAATGTACGTATTATTAAATAAATAAATTGAAATTGAAATATAATTTTTCACAACCATCTGACTCAGACTTCTTTCTCTGAAATCAATCCGGCAAACATATTAACTGATATAAAACTACTTGTCGGATGTGAAATCTGCCTTGACCTTATGCCTAAATACTTGTCATAAATTTTTAGTATGTAATTTATGTATTTATGACGTTTGTTAGTGTGATAAATCTTTGGTGTAATTTTAGAATCAAACATAATAATTTCGTTGCCTGTCCGTCTGTCCGTATGTTCGTCTGTTCGTCTGTCCGTCCGTCCGCCCGACCACCCATATGTCCGTCTGTCTGTCTGTCCCGTAACTTCGTGTAACGTCCGGAATTTCGTTCAGTTAAAAAAATGTAACCCATAAAAACCAAGTTTTTATTACTCCCTCTCTTATTTTTATTATTTCCATTTTGATATTCTGTCAACATATTCCTCATGTGGAAAATCTATTAAATGTATAAGAGAGGGAGTAATAAAAACTTGGTTTTTATGGATTACATTTTTTTAACTGAACGAAATTCCGGACGTTCCTTAAAACTTATAAAATATTGAAAACGTAATAATTGGTACAGGGGAGCACGGCGTCGGCGAAACCGTCTGATCAGACCCATGGCTCGAGTCAGACTAGTTGAAACAGGTTTCGCGCGTTCTTCACGCGTCGGGCTCCTTTCTCATTTGTATGGTTTCCAATATGACAAAGCCGTTAAAATTTTGAAAAATCCAAAATTTTACTATAATTAATTTTTTTTAGACGAAAATTTGTTAGATCATTTTTATTGTCGCCAAGTGAATATATATTATTTAACATCGGTGCCGGTTGGAGGGAGGTAAAGTGTCCGCCAGTTAGAGATACCAAAGTGCATAGGGTGACCATGATGTAAAAATACAAAAATATTTGATTTTATTTTTAACATTACCACATACCTATATATTTTTAAAATGATGTTGAAATATTTAGATTCAGGGTAAATTGGTACCAAAATCTTATCCTACCGCACCTTAAATATGCACCTGGCATTTGAAATCTCTACTATAATATGTAAATCGGAAAACTTGAAAACATACAAAGGAAATACATAAAAACACTTAGCTTCAGGTTAAACATCCCGCGGCAGCACAACGCAGATTCATTTAATTATTTAAACATTTTAAGTTTAAAAAACAGACGCACGGCTCTTGACAATTTTAATTTGTATAAGATCTGTCGAAACCAATTTAATTGTCCACCCTATTATCACTTATCAACATCCACGTCCCAATAAGAGCTACTAGAACACATTCCACATTTCTGTAGCTCGTACCGATTCCGGATTACGCTCTCCCATAGTCCCATGCCGAGTCTATAACGATTTGTTCACCGACATCGATATCTATCATGTGTCTCTATACCACCTAAGATCACAAGTGAACATAATTCTGCGATGCAACATTGAATTAATACTTGATTGTGTAATCTTATCTTATATTTTTATTGTTAAAGTATTATTAAGTACCTATATATTGTAAATAAGGATTTTTTTAAATAAATAAATAAATAATAAATATATATTATATATATATATATATCGTATCTATATAACTATAAATATATATATATATATATAATTCAAAATTATTTCTATGTGAGATAAATATGTTAGGATATAGGTTAATAAGTTCATTACTATCTATTTACACTCTCATACATTTATACATATCATTTCTTATATCTGTGGATATTTCCAAACAAATAAATAAATAAAGAACCACTTTAAAAAAATAATTTGATCTATATATTTTATTACATAAATAATATAAAAATCAAAATACTATATTTTATAAAAAAAAAATGTATCGAAAATATTATGAAAAATGGCAAAATATAAAAGAAATATTTAATAGAATTTAAAAAATTATAAGTACGCATCACAATCAGGCATGCCATCACTTTCGTCATCAGACACATTAAAAATTAAGTTGCTTTCATCGGTGAAATCGTCAAATGCAATTTCCCCTTCCCAATATTGGCGATCTATTTTGCATACATGATATTACCCCACTCAGCGGTCACCAATGGTCACCGTATTTTTCTTTAAGCAAGCGCATGTGCATCCGCCTCGACAGCTGAATGCGTACTAAAATATTTATCGGTTATCCGTCACGACATGTTTTAACCAATCAGCGATGTGATTTCTACTAACACATTTACAGACCTACATATCACACAAATTATTTGTTTACGTATGAGTTTTGGCATCTTTAAATGAAACTGACTGTAATCGCGCTACCTCGCAAAATATACATAGCGCCGCCATCTGTATCTTGTTTTAAAGAAGAAGGCTGAAAATTTGTGCCAATACTATATTGACTCTCGGAGCAATCGGATGTCAGTATGCACGCGCAATATAAACCCACGTTTTTCGACATTCTGGATTCGATATGTGTCCGTGAACGGAAACATATATCACAAATAAATTTTAATTTTAAAAAATATGTATGTACTAGCTGTGCCCGCGCGGCTTCGCACGCGTAGATTTTTAGTCACTGTTAGGATCGTCATAGAACTTTCGCGAACCATCTAGAACATTCTTCTTCCAGAACTTTCAAGAAATTTATCGAATGTACAGGAACCTTCTAGACACACCGACACATTCCACTACTCAGTTTAGAACCTTATATAACTTTTGGGAATTTTCTAGAACCTTCTCTTTCCAGAACTTTCTAGAGCGGGTTTTTCCGGAACCTTTTAGACTCACCGGCACGCCTATTTTGAGACAATCTGAAGCATTTGTGGCCTTCCCATAACAAAACAATGTGCTAGAAAGCACATTTTCTTCACCCACTCCCACCCACGCAAAGCTACCCCCACAGAGAGACAACGAAATGATTGTATTTAAATAGTATTTGCTTTATTTTATTTTTAATTTCACAAACAAATCAGACCGTCAACAGGTTATTGACGCTAATAGATGATCCTAAGGTGACATTAGAGTACAAAGTATAAGCATTTTGAAGTTGATATGATTACATGAATTACGATGATGAAACTTAAAATAATATTTTTATGATAAAGAAATTATTAGTTACGTTTTCATACTAAAGAAATAATAAAAATAAATCGACTTAAAATCGAAGCAAATATGGATTTCCGAAATAAAAATATATTCTTTGTTACCTATGCACTATCTAGAGTAGTGGACATCATGGGTCGTGTAGCGAAGCTAAAATGACAATGGGCAGGACACGTTGCAAGGCAAGATGGCCTCCCAGAGTTCTGAAATGGAGACCTTGGGAGAATAAAAGAAGCATCGGAAGACCTCAAAAGAGATGGGCCGACAATATAGTCGCTGTGGGGAGAAAGAAATGGCTACAATTATCAAACAACAGGGAAGAATGGAAAAAGAAGGAAGAGGCCTATATCCAGTAGTAGAAAGACGAAAGGTGATGCAAAATGGTGTTACATATAAAAATCAGTGCTTCCCCGTTGAGGAATATTTAAATGAAATTTCTTTTATCTGAACATGGCACACATTTCTTGTCTGTTATTTTTAGATAGTACCTACATATATGGATAAAACAACTTAATAAATTGATTGCATCGCTAGACGATAATGATTTGTACCAATAATGTGGAACCCCTTCTACAGTACGCGTGCAGCGACATCTATGCGTGTGACGAAATTACAATGAACAAATATTGAGCAACGTACCATTGACCTATTGAAATTAATTTCGATAACACACTTCGCACACTTCACACTTTTTATAGATGTGTTCATTGCACTTTTGAATACAGGTACTGGGCCACTAAAAAACTAGAGATGTTTGTTTCTCAATGCTTTGCATCACAGTAGTGTGATTTGTAGTTCAGTTGTTAATTTATTTATTTATTTATGCCAGTTTAAGAGTTAAAACATAAGTAAAAAAAATAAAAGTAATTATATATCGGAGGCGTGCACTCCATACAAATAACAAAGCGGGACATGATTTTTTTCTTAACACAAATGCTCTAAAAACACACTAAATAAAATAAATAAATAGAATAAAAGTGCGAAGTAATTTAATATTGAATATATCTTGATGTGTTACAACAGCAAAAAAATTATTTAAAAAGAAAATTAATCAATTAAAACTTATTAAAAAGAAACCAAGAGGTTATCCGAGACAGCGACTATACGATGAATTTGGTAACTTGAAATAGCATATTTAGAAAACATTTAATTTTCCAAATAAATATAAATATTATAGGCAAAAGCACCAAGAACATTTAATTAGAAGGTATATGACTGCAACCATGCAGCATCACTTTTCGTATTTATATTTAATACTTTATAATGCTACCCATTCATATTTAAAAAATTAAAATTTTGAGAATATTCATAAAAATATGTATTTTTGAAATTGTAGTTGTATTTTAGTCATTATTCATATTATATTTGAGTTATGTTTCGTGATTTATTCATGAAATATAATTGACGAAATAAGAAGAGCATTATAATGGATTGAAATTAAAAACATACAAGAAAAAAGTATATATACAATATTGTGTAAGTACAGAGGATTAATAATATATAAGGAGATACCGGAGAATATGAAGAATGACAGCAAACTAAATAATTTAAAATAATGTTACAATCAATATAAAAATATTCTAGACTATAGGATGTAGATTATAGAAATATAAATTATAGATCCTAAGAGTATTATTTTATTTTGTATAATAGATTATAGGATGAAAATGTAATAATTATTAAATAAAAAATATAGTTAAAAATTAATTAGACTGTAAAATGTTAAATATTAGTTCATATCCCGGAAATCAGAATATACTCAATTAATAAAATAAAAGCTTTAGCAAACAACTGGCTTACCTCCAAACGTAGAACAGCAACTGAAAATTTACTTACTGTAATTGCATAATAATGTCTTCAAATAAAAATATATACCTATATAAATAAATAAATTATTAAGGAAAATAAAAAATAATCTTAAACAAAACTTTAACCCTTTTTACATTAAACAATTATTCTACACATATTAACACTTGGGCTCATGACTCACTCAACTTTCACTAACATTCCACTTGATACTTTGTAGATACATAATTACTACCTTATGAAAATAAATATTACTGACGAATTCGAAAAAATATTATAATTGTGTTCTATAACGCCACTCTGGGACAGGCGTAGCCTAGTAGAGTGGCATCATCCACAAATTAAACAAAACAAAAAAATGTGTAATTTATCTTATGTTTTATTGTTAAATTAGTATTAAGTACCTTTATTTCTAAACAAGGATTTTTTAAAATAAAAAAATATATATATACAAATGTAATATTAACTTACTCAACATAAACTTACTCAAAAATAAATAAAGAAAAGAGTACTGAATTTTTAAAATATATTAATATTATTTTACTCAGTAATAATGACTCAAAACACATGAAACTTCTAATTCTTCCTAAAGGTGAGGTTTTTTGTCAAGTATCTTCATTTTGCGAAAAAATTTTCCTAGAATCCATCATGACGCCTAACACATAAATACAATCGCTTCTTGCAAACTTTCACCATGTTTAATAACTGCTTTGTGATGTAACAAGAATACGTGTGTTATAAAATGTTAGTCACAATGTCAAGAAACGGCTCGTGATGATAAAATACGATCGCGTAACAGGAGCACTGAAACCACAATCATCCAAATCCACCAACGAAAATGAAGGGCTTTCAAAAGTTAAATCACAATAAAACATATTATATAGAAACATATTTTATGGATGATTTGAATAATTTGACATTTTGTGTACTGCTCCCATAAGCATGAAGGCAGCTATTTGACGAAATCATATTTTGAGATACGAGTCCCTTGTTTGTTTACGAACTTTGCACATTAAAAAACCAGAAATTTTAATTGGTGGTTTTGATTTTGATTAACGATATAATGTAAATTAATTTTTTGATATCATTACTTGTATTTCACAAAAAATCGTGCATTTATTAATATATACTATAATTAATTAAATTAAACTGTCATATTGTTAGACTTAATACAATTTTTCTGAAAATTAATAATAAATAAATTTAATAGTAAACAAATTTTTATTAATCAATAACAAAAAAAATACAGAAAAATCTGAATTGAACCAACGGACCTCCATTCTATCCGGGGTGGTGCGTTATCCAATTTCGCCATGACAGCTTGGTAAGTCGATTAGTGTGATTAATTCACAGAACTTTGTTCTGAAATTGCAACTTCACACTAATAATGTGCTTTCTTTGGTGTATAAATTTTATATTGGTTTTTGCTTTAGAACATAATATCACATTTAACTAAATTTGTGATTTTTTGCAAAAAGCTTCCTTTATACTTATGGGGGCAGTATAGTAAGCGGGAGTTATGAATTAGAGGACTATTAAAAAATATATTTATTTAACAGTCCTCAAATTAAATATTGTAAAAGACTATAAAAGAATACATATTTAAACGTATTGTATTGTAAAAGATCAAATCATATTGTAAATGAACAATAAATAAAAAATATATATAATTATATGTTAGAATATAATAAAAATAGTAAGTATTCCGTTCTCAAATTAAGGAATGTATACTAAAAAATGACATTTCACAAATAATACTGAAACGGGGTTATGGCGGCTGGAGACACATAAAACACTAACTAAATTAAAAAAGATTTTTTACTTATCCCTGGACACGAATTTGATTGAAGCACTTTTCTTTAATTCACGCAATTTCTCACTAATCGTCGCTAATCACTCGTCTGTGGAATAATATAAACTCATCTTTCCAGAATATTCTGTTGAACAATTTATTCACTATTTACACTCGGTAGGTACACCCATAGTTTATTGTCGCTGGTCGCAGTACATTGCCGCTTCGCTTTTTGTTTCGTCTCGCTTTATAAAACCAACTGTAGTTGCGCGCGCGCTTCTGGTGAATCTTCTGGTGTGCTTTGGCGCGTATGGGATTTTTCCAGAATATTCCAGTCCACCCGGAAACCTTTGATTTTGTGCTATTTTCCTCGATTTTTAGAATCTCGTGAAAATAAATTCAATACCAAAAGCGTTCACATGTTCTATACAGGTATCACCTTACATCAATGTTTACAATTTTTGGGATTCCAGGTACATTAGTTCAGTTGTCCAATAGATTAGTATAAAACAGGCCATGACTAACAACATTATTTATAGCAATCATTACACATTTTATTCACTAATGAAATAGATTATCATCCCGTCATAATAAAAATAATTTCGTTGTTTTTCTGTCCGTAACATTTTTTTTTCTTTTTTTCTATAAGTAAATAATAACTTATTCATTAAGGACCGACGTGTAAAAGTACCGTCAATTTTCAAGGGTTACAGCTACTGTTTTATATTTATGTTGATTAACAATGAAAACGTTATACAATGCAACATTCATCAAAAATATATCGAATGCTAACCTAGAAACTAATGTGCAATATTGACTTGAGGAAACGCAAATATCTTAAACAATCTGACGTGGATCCTGTTATTTGGACTAGTTCAGAAACCCTCCGGAAGACAGCTGACAAGGCACTTTCATATTTGCATAAGCAAAGTCAGACAAAGCGCGCAGAAAGATCCGATAACATCAATTGAATATCCGTAGAATCATTGCGATCGTATGAATCTTACAGGATTGAATTTTAACTTAGGAAAACTTATTTGAAGACTTTAAAGCAAACATTTCATATTATCTTACATTGGATGGAATAAAATAATGTTATTACATTACGAACCACATCATAGATAACAACCATTATTTTCATTCGCGTAAAGGTAATAAAATGAATAATTTTAAAAGTTTAGAAATAAACATTAATTTGAACTCTGGTATTCATTTCTCTTACAATATCACATTCGCCAACTCATTTTTCATAAATGTCAATGATCATCTTAGAAATTGGAAGTGGAAAACCAATTATGGAAAGCAAGCTACTCAAAATAAACATTTTTTTATTTTTTTAGTGATTGTTAATTTTTAGTAAATAGTTAAATTTAAAATTAAACTAACTAATAAGCTAACTAACCATCATATCGTTTCTCCGCCAAAATAGGCACAGAGTTTAGAAGGCCACACTTTTTCTATCCTGGCACACTACTATTGCTTCATTAAAACATCATATATTGCACGCTCTGCGGTTGTTGAAGCTTTTGAAGGAGCCATCCTCCAATATTTGATTTATCTGATTGTGTGAATGGATACTTTTTAATCATCCTCTCTTCACTCACATGATTCAGAAGACCAGACCATCTCAGCGATCCTTTGTATCTACTAACTACTATGCTACAGCCAGCATAAAATTCACTTCTTCAAATTCATCTAAGCGACCGTATTTCGCATTATATCTACTTTAATTTTTTTGTCAATTGAGGCTTTGTTTTCATTCTATTTAGATATGGCATCAAATCTTCATTATGAATTGCATGTCTACCTTCATATGACAGATCCACATTGCCCATAATTGCATTCAGAGCATATTTACAAGCAAGCGAAATAAAATAACAATGAAAAGGATCATAAATATATTTATTATTTCCATCTCAATATTCAACTACAGATAAATAAGGGGAAATGTCCTATTGGATAGGACTCAAAAGTAAATATTTACCAATAATACAAATATGTAGATTATCCATTTTTGCGATCTAGAAACTACTCTATAATCTTGATGGTGTGCATTCCATCAATATTTTAAAATTTAATTAACAATAATTTCACAAAGGCAAGAATGTCTTACAAGTTTCTTGATATCCAATAGATTAAGGAGGCATCTCCGAACCATTTTCGTCAGTAATAAATAATTGTCATCAGCAAATCCTTAACTTTCTGAGAAATGGAATGCTCAGCTTCTGATCTTAAATATTAAATTTTACAACGACGCAAATCTATCGCTCGATGGTCGGATAGCCAGGACAGGGAAGAAGGAGAAACGCGAGGATTGATGCTGCTATACTCAGTAATTGCGCGAATAATTCCCAGGGATCTCCAAGCTGATCACCAACAGGATGGCGTTGCTCCACCATCGAAACGTGTCTCAGGATCTTCACACTTTGTCAAACATTAATTCAAATGTCGAGATTAAAAGCTAATATATTATAGGATATTATACTGATAGAAAATAAATTCAGGGAGTGGGTAGCAGCCGACTTCATAAGTAGTTATTTTTTATTTTTTTTTATTTAAAAGTAATGGAAACCTAAGAGGTTTGTGGGTAACATTTTTACATGATTCAATATAAAAAAATATAATAATATAATTTAGATACAAAGTAATTTTTTTATAGTTGACCGAGTTTTAATATTTTTGTCACATCTGTTTTGAATTTGTCAGTGGTCAGTTGTTTGGTATGTTGTGGCAGGTCATTGTATAGTTTTAGTCCGTTGCAAATTAGTCGGGATTGTCCTGTTTTTGTTTTGGCGTGTGTTATGTGATAGTGTTGAGCCATTCTAGTGTTGTGTTGGTGTTTTTCGTGTAATTTTATGTCTTCGTCTTGTATTTCGCCAATTGCTAGTCTGTGAATGATTTTGAGTGTTTCGATTTTTGTAATATTTTCGATGTTTAATTGTTGTGTTACACGGTATACAGTTTCAGTTGGTGTCCGGTATTTCAGATCATAGACCATTTTTAATATTTTGTTTTGCTGTCGTTGGAGTCTGTTTAGGTTAGTTTTGTTTCCGGCTCCCCAGAAGGGTATCAAATATCCTATTCTACTCTTGACGTATGCCTGGTACATCAGTACATTTCAATAATAAATCTTACTCAATTCAAGCTAGTGGTTTGTAACTGTAGATAAAATAAAATATGCTCTGGTATTATAATTTTGTAATAAACTGTAATAATAATCTAATCTACTTTCAGTTTCCCTAATGTAAAACTCACTTATCCGGTCTAGCATCCCACATTATAGCGCCCTATCCATTCACTACCACGCACACACCCTAGTCTCATGCATCTCTCTGAGCAGTCGCTGAGGGAGGGCAAGGTCAGATCACGTGAGCTCCTTCAGAGCCTGATGTGTTCAAACTCATCGGTATACCGGGTACAACACCCAGTCCGCGAATCTCGACCTCAATGCACTAAAACCTTTCAACATAACTATTTTTTCTTCTTTTCTTACCATATATTTATGTCTTCCTATTGGACGACTAAAAAATATATAACTCAACGAAGTGTATAACAAAGTTTTATTGAATTTAAATTAAAATCATAGTATTATACACTACAAAATAAACGTCATATCAGTCAATTATAAGTAAGGTGTGATTTATTCAAAATTTGTACAAATTTTACACATCTCCAAATGTCAGTATCAACAATTAAATAATGATGGTGAAAAGTATAATTTAATAGTTAATTAGTTGAATTAATATCATTTTCACGTTAAAACGTAAATATTGTTTAAATATTAAACATTTTTGTAACCAAACATAATATCATCCAGTGTTTACAGAATTATTTTAATGAAGCTTTTCGCTATCTAGCATACAAACAAAATTACACACTGGAGCAATACAAATTCATTATTGCATTTTACCGAAAACATTTCTGCATTAATCCGTGAACCCATTTTTATTACCACCAAAGCCAGTCGGTACTTTTATTGTAATGAGTGTAATATTCCTCATTTGGGAGTTATCCAGGATTACCGAGTAGCGTGGCACAATGTAACACTATTTGTGTTTTCTCCCATACTAGTAACGTAAAAACTCCGAAGGTAATCATTTTTGGGAATGTGCCTGCATTTTACTTGATGTTTGTAAGGAATTTTGCGGACGGGGAACGGGTACTGGAAAAAGCTTTGCATCAATGGGTCTAGCCACGTAACAATGGACTCTTTAGGGGAAACAAAATACACAAACAATGCAATCAGCATTAAAACATCTGGAATGAGCCGACTAAAACGTGCAGAAAGTTACGCATACATCAAAATGTTAAAATGTTAAATTTGCAATTATTTTTGTATTTATTTATTTATTATTAATAATATTAAATAAATAATAATAATTTTGTTATACACCACTTATATTTATTAAAAATCCAACCGGGTTTCGCTACTACCGTAGCTTCTTCAGGGATCTTAACAGTTAAGATCCCTGAAGAAGCTACGGTAGTAGCGAAACCCGGTTGGATTTTTAATAAATATAAGTGGTGTATAACAAAGTTATTATTATTTCTTTAAATATAATGTATCACCACCAAGTGTTTGCTTCCTTTGAAAAAAAAAATTATTAATAATATTTTTATATTTATGTTCTGAGAACTCAATTACTTCATTCATCCACTGCGGGATTATTATTTAATTAAGATAAATTATAGAAGTCTCACAGAGACGAAGCTGTATTTATATGAGAAACATTTTTGAGGGGTTTTGGTTGAGTTTGGTGTAAATGTGACGTATCTGGAGAAGTTACTTTTTAGGGTTACCACCCGTCCTTGACGGGATTCTCTAAAGTCGTGAAATGTTTGATGATTTTATTCGCTCGATAAAACAATTAAAGTTATACATAAGTACGATATTCGATGGACTAGAGCCTCCGGCCTACGCCGGGGGTTGCTGAAAGACTGACATGCCCGTATAGGGCATTGGCTGCTTTCTATATGTTTTGCGAACAAAGAACTTTCTTGGAGTCTAGCTGTGTGTGTGTAGGTATTGCTGACAGGCCGGTATAGGCGGCCGGTGTAAACCCTGCTGTGCCTCGATTTGCTTACGCGGCATTCTTGCCACGTCTGTGTGTGTGTGTGTGGCCTAGATTAGTGGTTTATGTACTGTGGTAGGAAATGCCACACATGTATGGAAGTCTTTTGTATGATGGGCCATGGCTTAAAACCTGCATGAGCTGACTTAAGTGATCACTCTACACAATGCAATGTTCACCAATAACGCAAATGCACTATGATATGATATTCACAACTCATAAAATTATAGCGAAATCAAAACATGTTTGTAAAAACGTATTTATAGCACTGTCAGGCAGCATTAGTTTCGTTAGCAACGTTTCGGAGGCGATTTAATGCTGTGAAAATATGTTGTTACATTGTTAAATTGAGAATTTTTTTTTTAATACTTATTGATTATAAAAGTTTATTTAGAATATTATATCGCTCTCTTTAAAATGCTTTTTTCTGTATCTCATGAATTATTTTTTTTGATGATAAATTTTTTATGAATTTTTTTTAGATGATTTTTTTTTAGATTTTCTGTTTAAAAAAAATTTCCAAAAGATTACATACTCAATAGGTACATGATTAAATTAATAAATTAAGGAAGCTTTTTGGTCTGATAGTTGTGACTCTCAAAATGTGATCCAGTGGTAGACAGACTCAAGGCTCACTCCAGGAGACCAGCAAGTTATTCATATTTGCATAGAACAGGCATTATGGATGGTATGAAAAATAATAAAGTGAAGTACCTAACTAGCGTTCGAAAATAAGTGCAACTACTTACGTGCGTATTGACTCAAATTCTCTGCGAACCTGTGTGGGCTTATTTTAGCAATCGATAGTATAGTGTTCACAGACGTGTGATAAATTGTGAAATAATAAGAATTAAATAATATTGCTCAAATTACATTCATGTCCATTGACTTTTTGATAAATTAATAAAAACTTTGAATTGTTTCAGTGTTTCATTTATTTCTTACAACCACATCCCGTGACAATATATGTAGATCTAACTGAGACGAAAATGTTCATGTCATCCGCAAGTAACGGAACTTCTACTAATTGTATCAGCCAATAAAGGTCAAGAGAGTGTTTGGACAAATAAGTTTTTTACAAGGCTCCTTTATTCTTTAATATTCTTCCCGTAAACATTAATAGTGCGAATACATTTTAACTTTTAAAAAAAATGATTAAGAGTATTATCCTGAATGATAGAAGTGATATTCAAATGTCTTTAGTATCTATTTTGTCATAGTCAGTGTAGACAGTGGACGCCTTATTTTTACGGTTTCTTTCTAACACAAAATTATTCATGAAGACATTATTGTCCTCTGCATGTGCCCATATACCTAACTGCCGAAAACTGCTGTCATGATTAATTTATTGCTCAATAAACTGTATTTTTACTCCCTTCATATTAACTCGTGGCGTCTGCTTGCTTGCCGGCTTGCCGGGTGAAAAACTTTGGATCGATTTTTAACCCTTTTCCCGTGATCCAATCGAGCTGAAACTTGGCAAGTAGACTCATGGCGACGATCAAGAAGATCTATCAAATTTTCGTTAAAAAAAATTAATAATTATAGTATAATTTCGGATTTTTAGAAATTTTTATGTTTTTTTCATTCAAGTTGTATGTATATTTCAACGCATATGGTAGACGCGAAACCCGAAAATGAAAAAGGGAGTATTGTAAAAAATTGGTTTTTATGGATTACTTTTTTCTCATTATTGAATAAAAACGAACATACACATAATTTTATACACAGGTATATTTTTCTTAATTTTGCTGTTGCTTTGGTATCATTATTATTACTAACCATACATATGTAGATATTATTCAAAATAATCTTTATATTTTCAATAATATCTACATTTTATATTTGCATCTTCAATTATTGATTCATTTTATAGTAATTTAGAATTTCGTTTTATATTTCTATTATTTTGTTCTCACTATATTGTAAGCTACTTATTACGGCACATATTCCTCTTAGTGAGATGTGTGGCTCCTTTTCAAGATGAAGATAAATAAATAGATAGATAGATACATAGATAGATAGATAGGTAAATAGATAGCAGGCGCGTGCAGTGGGAACATTGAAGCATGATTTTTTTTAAACGTATATTTTGGAAAAAAAAATAGAATTCAAATATTTTGGCTACTTATTTTTATGATGTATCAAAATATGAATGCCATGATCACAATTGTGATAGACATATTACGAAATGTATGTTGTATTCCGATTTATTTCTATATGTAATACGTAAAAGGTATGCTGCGATGTTCCCACTGCACGCCCCTGATAGATAGAGAGATAGATAGGTAGGTAGGTAGATAGATAGATAGATAAATGGATAAGTAGATAGAGAGACAGACAAACAAAAACACAAATAAATAAATACATTAATTAATAAATAAATATATACATAAATAAAATCTGCGAATTAGATGAGGAACGGAATAAAAAAGTACTTTTCCACCGCACTACTCGATTTTCCTAGTCGCGTAATAGATATTAGGACTCCGCAGATCCACTTGTGTGGCGTAGCCAGCATGCTCCGCTACAGTCGCGGACGGCACAAAGTGAACGAGAAAGGGACTCGAATGTCTAGATTTTACGTGCCTTGCCCCTGTTTACCATTTGGCCCGACCTCCCCCGGCCCGAGTGTGGGGTTGAAATTAAATTGCTCCATTTAAGAGAAAAATCAAATCACCGTAGCAGAAGTTAAGGGCGTCCTTAATTTTTGCCGTAAAGATAAACGAAAAAAATCCGAGCAACTGTTTAACGAAATCGGATATCTTTTTAATGCTTAAGCGTCTTTAAAAGATCTTCAAATACTGTTTTTTATCTTATCTCATCTAAGCAGCATCATAACCCTCTTTTAAAGGTTGCTTCTATTTTCATCAAAATTGAGTGAAGAAAATATAAAAATTATCTTATAAATGCAACGAAAAATATAAAATAGTTTTATATACAATTGTTAAGTTTCAACTACGAGGTTCAATTAGTATAACGAAGCAAGTTTTATGTTTTTTTATTTTTTATATGTAGAACCTCTACAATACAATCATTTTAAATTACAAAAAGCAATGAACTATGCATACACCAAAAACTGAGATCAACATAAAAAACAATACGAAGCAAATAACTTAATGTGATATAATAATTAATGAAAATACGAAATAAAACAAAATACAGCAATGATAGTGCAAATGAAAGTAAAAATGGTAAACTGGTTAAAATAAGGTTTAAGAGAGAGAGTACAGTCATAGGTCTATGAAGACTTCAAGGTAGAAACGCACCCGGAACCCTCGATAAGTGCCTTCTGGGCTACGTAAGCCGCCATCATAAAAGTATACAAGAATACAAAGTTATATCGAACCCAGGTAGTAAAACTAAGTAGTAGTATATATGTGAAAATACATATTGTCACGAAATTCTAGAGAAACTAACAAGTGCGCACACTTGAAAATTTCTCAACACTGAACGTTTAAGAACGAACTGGATACACCTGAAAACCAGTAGAACACACGAAAATGTACGAGAACATTCCATAAATCGTGAATCTTTTGTAAACCGCGATATAAACACTACGTAATACAGAACTGTGTTTGACATTGTGACTGGTGCACTGCACTGTACGTGCAGTTCGATAGAACAGCTAGTGAAAACTACAGATGAACGAACGGGTGATCCGAACAAATACAATCAGCCGGTAAATAAAGTATACGAGAGTATTTACGTGTCAAATATTCTCAAGAGCAAATTACGAAATAGTGTTTCTGTTGACTTTTGTGTCCACTCTCTCTGTTTATAAATAAAAGCTTAATTATGTGATTTTAAGTATTTCATTTGGATCCCACCGCCACGGAAGATTGACTATATTATTTTATTAAATGTGGCATATTGTAAGTTCCCCTTATGAATAATTGTTACGATTCGATATGTCAGAATGTTTGTACGTTACTGTGAAGAGACGCAAATGAGATGCCAATAACAGAGATGCAAGCTATACACGACTATTGATTTTGTTGTGTACGATATTATGCAATCATCGTCACGTCAGTTACCGTTTGCATACGTACTAGGTACGTGCTCGTATATGCACATATCAAACTGTATCTGAATAAAAGGAGTCCCTACTACTTCAATGCGGAGGTCCTGGAACAATGCAGCATATCCTGGATACTTGTCCAATCCACACTTTCCCGGAGGCATCTGGAAATTCCACGAGACAACCCCAAAGGCGTTAAACTGAATACAAAGCCTAACTATGCCACTTTAACAACCTCACTGTATTCTGATAAGGGTATGCAAATGGAAGAGACTGCAAGATATATTACGGCATTCGTACTTTATCAAAGATAAAATATCAAATCATTTATTGAATTAACTTATGCAGATAAACAGAAAAAAATACTTACCGAAAAAATATAAACTTAGCATTCGGAATCGAACCCGGAACGTTATTTTACCGAGAAATTTAGTTCTCAATACAACACTGGAATGTATTTTCTTCTTCAATAAGAGCAAAATGATTTTGTGGTGAGATTATTAAAATAATTTATAATAAATAATATACTCCGTTTTCACCATTACTTTGTTGAAAATACCCTTTTTTTCATTAAGAGCTTTAAATACTTTCTCTTAATAAGATAAATTCACGTACCTATATAAAAAAAAAATCGAACCAGAAAAATATATTCTGAAAATAATGGTGAAACAAAGATGTTGAAACGTGCGACTGAGACATGTTACACGTTTTTCAATTTCATCACATAATGTTGTTTTGTACTACAATATAAATGTTGGTGCAGATTCTGTACTAGAAAGGAAACTTTCTTTAAGTCATTCCCTTTGAATCTTTTATAAAACTTTCTTCATTTCAGCAATGAATGTGGTACGTAATTCGTTTTCCCCATTAAGGAGGATTTCTAGGTCCGTAGAATATTTTCTCGATATATTTTAATTAAAGTTCATTTAATACATTTAATACTATCATATAAATATATCCAATGTGTGTACTTGTAAGGTTTTCCAGTCAAATAGCCTAGTAGAAAACCTAACACATTTCTAAAAATTAACATTTATAGTATTTGCATATTCAGTTTTAATTAAATTATAATTATAATTTTAAAAAATGTGCATTGTTTTCACCACTTATATATATTGAAAATATTAACATGTTTCAGGGCCAATCCATTGAATGGTCCCTCTGTTTGGATACAATTTATAATAAAATATTAAGAATAAAAAATTGAAATATAGACAATAAAATAAATTATAATTACTAACTATTATTCACATCAAACTTGTTAATTCAAACGATAATAAATTATATAATTATGGTGATTAAACATATGCAGTTCTTAAACTTTTTATATTGAAATATAATAAAATACCATGGCTTTTCAAAATTTTCGAATCATTTTATGGAAAATTATAACACTTAGTAATAAATACTAATTAAATTTATTATTTTACCCGTTAATAATGTCCGTCCTAACATGAATAATTTGGGATCGTTAGAGAAAAATAAAGCATAAAAAATGTCAAATATCCAACTAAATTTAAACATATAGGTATCCTATGCTATCGTAATAATTTCCAATGATTTTCGATATTTAAAATCATTTTTCATATCTTTCATCACAGTTTGTTTGTTTTTAACATTTATACAATCAGTTACTAAAAGGACGTAATTATTTTTATAATTGAATGTTTGTAAATAAAACATAATATTTGTACTCTTGGAATTAGTTTTTTTAACATGCTGACGATAGTTTCCGAAAACAGTTTAAAGATATAAACTCAATTGATTGCGTAAACAAATTTTTATTTTATTAAAATGAATAACCCCATTTTGCAGGGTATTTTTTTAGAGGTATTAGACATTAAAAAAAAATTAAAGTAATACCCATGGTAATTGGCTTCATTGATAAGATAATTTTATTTCCTTTAGTGTTATAATATGGTTACGATACCACAATTTATGAATTAAATTTGCACAATTTGCAAGTGTTATGGCCTAAGTACTTTCATGGTGAAATGGCAAACCTTTCTGAGAGCAAATCAGCTGCCATCTCATTCGAAAACATACCTCTAAAAAATCATATATTTCAAAGCTAATGACTTTAAACTATATTTCTAATAAAGCCAATAACACGATTTTTATGTATTTTATTTGCTGCATTCCATTCTCCGCAAATAATAGACAACTAACACTTCGCTCAGTATCAACATCTAATACAAATAGGTTAGCTGAAGTAAATCGCGTCCACAAAACTAATTTCGGTGATCGTGCTTTCGCGGTGGCTGGACCAAAGTTATGGAACAAACTACCTAACAAACTGAGACAAACTGACAGCTTACCACTGTTCAAAAAACAACTTAAGACGCATTTATTTAAACAATCCTATAAAAACCTATAAAATCTAACCACAACAACGCTAGCTAATGTTTTCCACCCATATTGTGCACTCCGCGAAAACACATAATTATTTCAGGGACTCACAAACTATTATAGTACTCAATTTTAATTCCACTTCTTGTATGCCACCTAGTGAATAAGTAATAGTAAATAAGTTTTTTCTTTTCTAGCAGTAAGTTGTCTTGTAAGATAATAATTTCTCTGTGTAAAGCGCCCTTGAGGTGAGTATTTCGCGAAAACGGCGCTATACAAATTATCCAATTATTATTATTATTATTTATTATTTATTTCCTTTTTAAGTTCTATTTTTACATCAAACATTATAAATATTAAATTTTAATTCATTGAATAAACTTTTTGTCCAGTACAAAAATAAATAATATCAAATCATAATATGTATTATATAATTTTGTACAACGCGACCTTGACTGATGAGTCAAGTCAAGTTTGAAGTCAGCAGAGAGCAGCCGTCACAAGCCTGTCGAGCTGAGATGGTGATTTTATTTTACTCCATCAGCGTTTATGTCGTAATGACGTAGCGAGTCGTCAAGAAACATTCGTATTTGATGACTTCCCGTTTGATCGCTTCTTTAACATCAGCGTTTTTGAATCCGTCCATTATGGACGGGTTGGCTAAAACGGTTGAGGAGACCTTTTTTTTGGATTACAAAGGTTGACAAAATCGAAATGCCTCAAGGTGAATTCACAAATCAAACGGAGACGAGAACTGTATGCAAGAACTCCACGCATCACTTTAAACCATGACTCGAATATTTTTTGGTTTTTCAAGTGACGTGTGCTACTTTTACTCCCTTTATATTAACTCGTGGCGTCTGCTTGTCTGACGAAAAAACTTTGGATCCATTTTAAACCCCTTTCCCGTGATCCAATCGAGCTGAAACTTGGCAAGTAGACTCGTGGCGACGATCAAGAAGATCTATCAAATTTTCGTTAAAAAAATAATAATTATAGTATAATTTCGGATTTTTAGAAATTTTATTGATTTTTTCAAATTGGAATCATTAGAAAAGTTTGATTACGGCGGCCCGATAACGTCGCGGAATATTTTCTAAATTTGAATTACTCCGTCGGTATGCATAATAGGTACTTCACTACGAATGTCGAAAATCTAAATTGACTGACAAATGTTTTTAGAATTTAATCTTCAAAGCATGAAGTGTCTTATCAAAGCTCAAAACATCTGACATTTTAGAAATATATTAAATTACTGTAAGTTTAGTGTTATGTTATATGTTTTAATTCGTCTTTAATTGTTGTTATATTTTACAAAGAAAGGGAGTATATTAAAAACTTGGTTTTTATGAGTTACTTTTTTTAAAATCCTTTTTATTAAGTCCACCGCAGGTTTTGAACGTGAAAAAATCTTGAAAGTGAAAAATAACACACTTCCCGTCATGCAATCGAGCTGAAATTTTGCACATTAACTTAATGTCGATGATAGTTCTTACATCGTTTTTTTTTTTCAAATCTACATACACCCTCACATTTTTATTTTATTTTATCTCATATGTTTGGGCATGTACTAACTTTCTGATACCATTCTAAAATTATTCTTTTTTTTTCGTCAAATCGTGAATTAAGGCACTGCCAGAATTTTGGGAATCTCTGCTTCTTCATACAATGATCCAGTGTCTTTTCTACTTTTTTATGTTAAATACTAACCATCATCTCATTGTCAGTCAATTTTCCACACACTACATTGGAATCCTATAAAAAGGGTATATACCTATACAGAGTGTACCAGAGCTAGCAGCAGAAACTTGGCCGGTAGATTCCTGCCATTTGTATATGTTTAAAATGTTCAAGCAACCATGACCAAAGTTATGAAAATATGCAATATCAAAGTTTGCATTTTTTTTTCATTATTTCTGAATTATTTTTTACAAACGGTTTAACCATCATTTCAGGAACTTATTTCAATTGTGAAAAATTTATTCGCTTTAATACAAGTCGAATAAAATGCTAAAAATCTTTCAAAAATTTAAAAGAATTTTTTTAACAAAGTTTTTATAATTTTATTTAAGTTGCATCGAAGCAAATAAATTTTTCACAATCGATATTAATTACTGTTATGATAGTTTAACTTTTTGCAAAAAATAAGTCAGAAATATTGAAAAAAAAATGCAAACAATGATACTGCATATCTCCATAATTACTATTAGGTCATGGTTGCTTGAACATTTTAGACTCATAACATAGGCAGGAATTTACAGGCCAAGTTTCTGCTCTTAGCTCTGGTACACCCTGTACATCATAGTACATCAGGTCACAAAGTAATTTTATTGTTTTAAAATGGTCTGTATAACAGTATACACCATGTGTGGTATTTTATTTTTCGTAATTTCAACTCCATCTTGCAGAAAAACTTTAAAAATTCGCAACTTGTAAAAAAGGTATCCATCTGGTATGTAGTAACAAATATGATGAATGCCAACAAATTGACGATGTCACTGGGATTACTAAACAATACAAATAAACAAAGAAAATGTATGATTAATGTACATAATTAGCAAGTGAATATTATAAAATAAAAAAGACTAAGTGTTTTTCTGTCTCTGTCGTAAATTTTTTTTTTTGATTATACCTACCTACACCTTTTCTGTAGGAACCGGACGCCTCCAATAGGCATGATGACAGATTTTGAAATAATCTTCTATAATATATGTACACATCTACTAATACCGAAAATAATATTATTTCAGTAATAAACTAAGGTTTTACGCAAATAACTGCATTTTCATCTACCTATTTTCAATTTCGCGCAAAAACGCCCGCAGCTGTCATTTCGTCTACGTGACGTCAAGCCTTTGTAAACATTGCATTGTGTCTGTGACAACAGTTCAAAGACACGATGATGGGTACATAGGCGTGACGTAATTCGCTCTGATTGGTGTTTCAACTAAAATGGCGTATTGCACAATTTTATACTTTTATTTTATTATAAATCTTATTAATTTCAAATTTTCACTTTATTAGTCGTACTCACTAATGTCAAATTTTCAAAGGAAGCAAACACTTGGTGGTGATACATTACAATTAAATAAATAATAATAACTTTGTTATACACCACTTATATTTATTAAAAATCCATGTATAGTATGTAAGAGAGTTCTTAATTGTATGTACACAATTAAGAACTCTCTTATGTTAATTGAGGAACTTAAAAAAATTAATCTTCCTAATAATTGTAAACTAGTTTCCTTTGATGTTGTTAACCTTTTTACGAATGTACCTATAGATGAATGTAAAACCATTGTATCAGATTTACTTAAAAATTCCAATTTACCACATATGGTGTTCTCTGATTTGTCTCGCCTTTTTAATGTTTGTTTGAATCAAAACTATTTTCAGTACAACAATATTTGGTATAAACAATTAGAGGGTTTGGCTATGGGTGCCCCTACTTCCCCAATCATGGCAGATATTTTTATGAATAATATAGAAAATAAAATTTTTAGTTCTAAGTCTCCTTTATTGAAAAATGTTTTAATGTGGAAACGATATGTCGACGATGTGTTTTGTATTTGGACAGGTACGGAGCGCCAACTAAATTCCTTTCACCAACTTATTAACGCCATCCATAAACAAATAAAATTCACGTTAGAAATAGGTAATCCTTCGTTAAACTTTTTAGATCTAACTCTAACCATTCATAATAACTCAAACCATCCCCTATCACACAAACACTCCGCTTATCGTTCTATGGTCCATCGTCTTGTATCCGTCCCCTTAATACGTGATAACTTTCTTTTAGAATTGTCCAAAATCAAACAGATAGCAGTTAATAATGGTTATGAAGCTAGCTTAGTAGATAATATTTTAAACAGAAAAATGCAACAATTAGCCCGTAATAAATTTTTGTTCCACAGTAATGAAGTAGTTAAGCATCGAGATTTCCAATGGCGTCGTATTTTATTTATTAATTCTACTTTTTCCGCTTCTAGCGTCAAAAATCTCCCACCAGACATCAGACCCGCGTTTTATACGAATAATAATATAGGTAAATTTTTAGTCAATTGTACAGATAAGGAGGATAAATTTAGCCATTCTGGTGTATATTCATTAAAATGTTACGATTGCCCCGCGTTTTATATAGGAAAGACATCGCGTAATGTAAAAATTAGAGTAAAAGAGCACTTGCGGTGTTTAAAAAGTAGTGGGTTCTCAGAGTTTGTAAATCATTTAATTGAAGAAGACCACACGTTCAATAATAGCACAGGAATTAGGATTATCCATAAAAACGGAATAGGAAATAGATTAGATAATTTAGAGGCATTAGAGATAAGAAAAGCCATTTATTTAAATCATAAAATAATTAATGATCAAATAAATTTGTCTTGTAGTCCACTCTTAAATATGTTCCCTCTTAATAATAATATTCCCTGTATAATCCCACCCCCTACCCCCACTATTGGCACTCCGTCCTTCCACCTTTCACACTAGTATATAAGCGCATAACTTTAGTATGTTTAGACAGTTAAGATCCCTGAAGAAGCTACGGTAGTAGCGAAACCCGGTTGGATTTTTAATAAATATAAGTGGTGTATAACAAAGTTATTATTATTTATTTACTTATTAATTTCGGCTAAATCCAAGAGAATGGTCCCATTGCATATACAATGAAAATGATTATTTCACTATATTATTGAATGTGCTAATAACAAAATGAAAGATAATTTACTTTGAAATAGTAAGTATTAAATAAGCTATTACACTTTAAAGTTCCGAAAAATGCACTGCATATTTTGACATTTCATAGGCAATATATGAGGTTAGGTTAGGTTATTAGGTTTGGTTTGTTTAATTTAGATTACGATTATTTTAGTTAGATTAAATTAACAGGACGTTAAATTATATAGTGAAATACTTATTTTCATTGTATGAACAACGGGACCATCATCTTGGATTATTCCTTAGTTTCAATGTATTTATTAAAACTGGATCATTTTTTTGAATCCTTTCAAAATGTTGTCTTTTCTAAAATCGCTTATTCTTTAATACTGTCATCATGCCTATTACTGAAGTTTTAAGAAAATATGTGTGCACATCCCCCACGAGAGAGACATCCTCTACTACAGCATCCATCTCAGGTTAATCGAAAAAACATTCTCCTGCCATTCAAAATCTACACCGACTGTGACAATGCGTGCCCGCTATGAAGCGGGGAGTGGTGAAGGGGTATCCCATCAACGGGAGTGTGAGGCACATTGGCTCTCCGTGCGTTGTCGGTGTTTCAAAAATGACAAAATTTTCACGAATTTTTTTACTGATGGACGTATTGTTACGCGCGCTTGTTGATTGATACTCGCGAATTTTGTCGACGCTAATTCTGAATTTAAAAAAAATTCTTTCAAATATCCATGTTTCATTTGTACTGTTTTTAAACTAAATCCACGAGCCAATAAAAAATTTGAATGGATGATAAATTCGAACCCATGTTCTACTGTATACGAGGAGCATAGAATCAAAACCGCTACCTACTATGAAATGTGAAAAAGAGGGTGTCAATTTGAAATTGATTATTTCCCTTGAAACGTGTTTCAGAAGTATATCAATTTATGTAACTGTAAAAATTATGTAACTAAATAGATCGCTACAAAAATTCAGTTTTGGAAAGAACCAGAAGATTTATCATTACTGAAACATGTAAATTAGTATACAACTCTACCCTGTTTTTATATTGACTAGACTAGGGAAGAAGAAATGCAAGATTTAATAGTACTGCAAAATTAAACTTTGACAACCATACTGAGATGAAATAGGTATTCTCGGATCGGTACAATGTTGAATGGACTCAATAGGATGACGTTCAATGATATATATAATAAATTATGACATTATGATATTTATTTTTAAAACCCTCACTGGAAGTACGTCGGCGGAATTTAATCTAAAAACTCAATGAAACTGACATTCAGTAAAAAGACAAAATCTAAAAACCTATGTACAGTGCAATATTCAACAAAACGCCAGAGTACATAGATAATAAAGGAATAAAAAATAACAAAATTTAAAATTAAGCTTCGAAAATATATGTAAAGAATGACGTTGTATTTATATTAGGACATATGTATGATTTTACAAAACATTAGTTGAATATTAAAAAATATTCGCATTTTAAAATTTCTTTACAACATGAACTAACGGAAATTTGTTGATGTTTCTACCGTTTGTTCCACTGCATTTAACTTGTTTAAAACAATTACTGCAAGCTTGAAAATCTCGAAACAATATGAAAGGTCAAGTTCATATCAAGTCAATGTCAAATAATGTCTCAGTAAATAAGTCTCACTAAATTATAATAAGACGTTTTTAATTGGAGGTTTTTCTTTTTCTCTGGGTATTTTTACTTTTTATTCTAGACTAAAAAGAAACGAAATATAAAAAAGAATAAAAAACTACGTCTATCGTAAAAATGCGTTTTTTTACTAAGAAAGTTAATCGGCCAAGATTAAATACTGTAACTGCGTTATAAATTTATCTTAAATATAAACGAGGGAGTACATACCATAGTCCCCCGCCTAAGGAAGGGGTTTAGCTCAACCCTGAATTATTTTTTACTATTTTATCTCGGCAATATAATCAAATAAAAAAATTCAATAAATCTATTTTATTGTATTGGTTTAATTTCTGTATTAAATACATAACATAATATAACTTTACTTCATACAATACAACACTCCATTTTTATTAAAAACAAATATTTGGTATCTTAAATTAAACGGTCGTATATTAACATTTGCAGAATAAGTTCTCTCGATAAACGTTCGCTTTCATTTTTTAATTTCAATGACTAAAAATGTCATTTCATCTCTGAATGTTAAAATATCTTTGTCATATCTGTCAAAAGTTCGGCTGAAAAAATTTTCAATTTTTTGATTGGCTCTCTTAGCTTGCCGTCAAAAGTGAACAGCACTGGTTGAATTTTAACCGACAGAAAAATTTATTATAGAGTATCAAGAATGGTTTGGCGTAGTAATGTTTTTATATAACATTTAATTAAAAATTGTATTATAATTAGATTTATTTTATAGGGTTTCAAGACACCCAAAAAATGAACGTATTTAAAAAATTTCTGTATAGAGTGCACGGTAAAAGTCGACATACTATGTAACCTATTAATAGCAATAAAATGTATTTCAGTGGACCTAGCATTTTCTTCGTACCTATGTTCTCAACATTGCAGAACGCCGGGAGCCTATTCGTACATACTCATACTCGCGTCTTTCGAATGTGTTGTCCATGCCGGTTTATTTATCCTGCGATACCTATACAAAGGGCCAGAGTACGTATTGACACGATATTTTAAAATGATAAGATTGCACGTAAGAGAATTCTTCGGACAAACTAGAAGATTTTAAAAAGAAATTAAATACGACTTCTTTCAAATATAGAATTTTTACATTTATTAGGTGAAAAAACAAATTATTAATTAATTAGATACCAACTGACAAAAAGAGCTTAGTTACTTACTGGTCGATGTGAAAATTCTATATTTGAATGTAGTTGGTTAGTTTAATACTTCACCTGTCGATGTTACTCTCGAAGCTTGAGAAATAAAATTCTAGCCGTTCGCCCGTGAAATATCACGGTACACAATGATGAAATGTTTGCGGGATTTTAAACCTTAAAATTCATGAATAGGAACCATTTTTTGCTTAAATCTTAAACTTACTTCAATAAAATAATAACATAAAAATATTAAGACCATTTAATTTGGTGGCGCAAACATTGCGCGTTGTCTGGGCCGTTGCGTGTTGCGCGCTGATTGCGTGTCACACTTTCATTATCTGAGGTTGTAATTCCAGCTTAATATTAACGAATTGCGGACAGACAGGCAGACAACGAAATTGTTTTATTTTGATTATTAAACTCACTTAGAGGTGATAAAGTGAATTTTTTCATCCAATTCAATGATCAACTTATACAGTTATTGTGACTCAAAACACTAAATAATAATAATTACTGAAGGAATATCCAATAAATTCTATATTTCCAATACGAGACAATCATTCGCTAACACTGCTCTAAATGCACATGCAAACAAAAATATGTTGAAACTGAAACTGAAACTGAAACTGAAACTGAAACTGAAACTGAAACTGAAACTGAAACTGAAACTGAGACTGAAACAGAAACTGAAACTGAAACTGAACTGAACTGAAATTTTTAACAATTCATTTAACTGAGTATTTTGCTATGTATTTTACCATGTATTTCACTATGTAATTTACAATGTTTTTGCTACGTATTTCAGTAAGTATTTTATTGTGAATTTAACTATGTATTCTTAGTTAGTATTTTACTGAGTTGTTTACTTAGTATTTTCCTAATTTTATTATAAACATTTAAATTAAATTAACAATCTTTTTTATCAGTTTTTTTTTTCAAATATTATATTTTGAAGATTTTTAAAACGTGAAATAAAAATTAAAATATGATGAGTATGAGTTCTAATTTTCTTTTCCGTAAAATTAAATTTTACATAATTAAAACAAGGATCCTTTTACATCGCATTCCTAACGTTATCAAGAATTTTAATAAAAAGGCTTGCTCTATAAGTCGGTATTAGAAGAGTAGGCGGTATTTTTGCTAGCCATGCAGATTTAAATGTAAAGAAATTTATATGTAGCATTATTCTAAGACAGAAGGCAAGAATTCATTCAGGAAATGTTAAATTATTGGCATTGTTAGGGATATGTATTGTGCGTACCAAATTTTGAACTAGGAATTTAGTTAAAATTCAATTATTTAAAATAAATTGGAGTAAATTTTAAGCACAATGGAAAAAATTTATTGATTTTTTAATATGCTTACTAGGTGCCCGTTGCACGACTACGCGTGCAATTTAGCCTGGCGGCAGACTCATTGATAGTTAAGTAACGAAGAAGAAGAAGACGGACTCACTGTTCGTTGAGTAACGAAGAAGAAGGTTGACGGTAAACACTGCGCGCTGAGCTCCCCTTTCCGGTGACGCCCCGATCGCGAAGATCGGACTACGCGTTCGGGTGTAAAGGCCGAAAAAATTAAAAACAAAATGTATCCGAAATGTTTGAAATGGCCGCGCAAAGGGCAAATGGCTGCGCGGTCGAAACGGTCGAAACCGGAGTACCACCGCTGCGCTGCCGTGGCGAACGCTGCACAGCCGTGGCGACCTCTTTGCGGCCGATGCGACCGCCGCGCGGTCAAAACGAAGCGTCCACTGTGTCGCCGAAGAGTACTTTCACTGATTTGTCAGTTTTTAAATCACTGTGTGCCCAAAGAAGAAGGTAACCTTACCTAAGAATGTAGTAGCAATTTAACTTAATAAAATATTTTTTTCCAATTTTGCGGTACTAATGAGACATCTATTAAATTTTTTTATAACCTTTATTAAAAAAAATACAATCGATGGAATTTTACATTATCTACATTTCTGCATTTTTATTTTATTTGTATCTTTATTTTTAGAAAAGTTGTAAACGAATGAAATATTTATCCAATTTGAACCTGGCCTATATTAGACATCTGTTGATTTTTTTAAAAAGTTATCGTCTTATGTAAATTTTTGTCCTTATGTTTTTTAACCATAACTTCTAAACGCATAATCCAATTTTAGTCGTCGATATCTCAATCGATAAGGAAATAGGGCTTCTATCGAACTTACCAAAAATATTTTTTTTATAATGGCAGACTTTAGAATTACGTCCGCTTTCATCCGCGTTTTGCTGTTTTGTCTATAGCTTCGCGGGGAATATTTAAATTACATTTCCAAAAAATACTGTCTGTATAATTTAACGTTTTCTATATTTATGCATTTTTATTTATTTTTTATCATTATTTCAAGGAAAGTTTTAAAATACTTATGGAGATGGAATTTTATTTTATTTTATTTTATAACTTTTCTCAAAATGGTGATAAAAAATAAATAAAAATGCCTAAAGATAGATTACGTTAAATTCTACAGATTGTGGTTTTAATAATAAGAATTAAAAAATTTCCCGCGAAGCCACAGTTAAAACCACAAAACTCGGATGAAAGCGGACGTAATACTGAGGTCTGTAATTGTACCAAAATTATTTTCAATATGATCGATAATGACACTATTTTCCTATCGATCGAGATATCGATGACTAAAATCGGATGACGCGTTTAGAAGTTACAGCCAATAAACTAAACATCAAACATTCACCGATATCTCGAGGTTCAAAAAATTGACAATAGATGTCTACCTGGCCTCGGAAAATGGAAATAAATATTTTCTTTAATAACTTTTCTAAAATAATAGATAGAAAAAAACTAAAAAGGCAGAAAGATACATCACGTTAACTTGTACAGATTTTATTAAATTTAAATTTTTTTTACATCATCATTGCGAAGCCACGCCTAAAACCGCGAAATTTTGAGCGATTTTTTTAAAATTTTATTTGATAAGTTTTCTCAAAATAGTGATAAAAAATAAATAAAAATGCCAAAAGATAGATAACGTTTAATTCTACAGATTGTGATTTTAAAAATAAGAATTAAAAATTTTCCCGCGAAGCCACAGTCAAAACCACAAAACTCGGATGAAAGCGGACGTAATTTTAAAGTCTGTAATTGTAACAAAATTATTTTCAATATGATCGATAGAAGAACTATTTCCCTATCGATCGACATATCGATGACTAAAATAGGATGATGCGTTTAGAAGTTACAGCCAATAAAGTAAACATCAAAAATTTACCGATATCTCGAGCTTCAAAAAATTTTCAATAGATGTCTACCTGGCCCCAGAAAAAATGGAAATAATTATTTCTTTAATAACTTTTCTAAAAAAATAGATAAGAAAAAACTAAAACTGACGACCGCTATACGGTCAAAACGTGCCTCTGAAGCTTGGAATGTTTTCATAGATTTGTCAGTTTTAAAATCGTCGTGTGCGTAAAAGAAAATTATTTATTATAGGTCAGGTTAGGTTAGGTCGTAAATGGAAAAATATGAATGAATATGTAAAAGATTATGTATCCAAAGTAGAATTAAAAATAAATGCTTTTTTTTTTAAATTAAATATAAAATTAACATATCAATAAAATCTTTTTCGTCTTTTTATAAAAAAAATATTTTAGTTTATTTTTAAACAATGGCTTATCCAAAAACATAAAAAAACAGTTTTCAAAATTCAAATCTGTCAGAAAATAACGAAGAAAAAATTAATTTAATACTATAAAAGAGAGATCCCTGAGACGAAAATAGCTGAAAAATATGCAATTTTTAAATTGTCGAAATCCGGCTTACGTCAAAATAAAAATAAAATCTCATTAAAAACCTTTCAAACACACGTATCGAAAAAAAAATTTTGATTAAAATTTTTTTATATATAAAGATAGAAAAAATTTAAAAATATAGCAATCATTGCATACAAAAAAATAAAGATGGCCAGACTCGGCACAAAACGTCATACTTCAATTTTGAATCCGATCACAATACAATAAATAATATGAGGTAAAAACGAAATGAACCAAGCAACAAAATAAGAATAAGAAGAAAATAAATTTTACAAAAATGTCACGCGGCAACGACTTATCATTCGTATTTTTAAAATTGTCATTATCTTTTATATTTGCAGAGAAAACCGTAAATATGTCCGAAAAAAGTAAAAAAAAAACGCCAAATAGGGCTTTGTAAAAAAAAACTACATGTAGAAACCATAGAAATCCATTTCCGACTACCTTCTTTTCCCTCTGGAAATAAATTTACATACTTCACTTATGCATTAATGTACTCCTATATCTCATTTATTCAAACAATTTCTTTCTTCAATCTTTTCATTACTCCTGCTACATATATTATGTTTTCTCTATCTTTTATTACAATGAATTCTAAATTCATCAAGCGAATTATTTTAATTGGCTTAGGGCCTGTTGTTTGATCAGAAGTAATAGTTATGAAAAAAGCATAGATTTTTACGAAAACGGGTATTTTGATTGGAAGAGAATGCAAAAACTATGCTTTTTTCTTAACTATTACTCTTACTTCTGATCAAACAACAGGCCCTTGATATTTTTATTTATCACATATGTGGCGTCTCATATATAAAAAGCAAAGGTAGCAACGTCCAAAAAATTTAAAAAAATGTTTTGAAAGCATTCACCGATATCGACTCATTTAAAATGTACTATATTTTAGATTTTATGTATCTGTCCCTTCCAAAATCATGTTTTCTGTAAATTTATTTCATATAAAATATCGAATTCAGTATATTATAAATTAATAATCCTCGATGATTACATTTAATTTTTTTTCGATATTGCTGTCTTCGCTTTTATACCCCAAATATGTTATATTTATTTTAACGAATAAGCTGTTAAAATTCTA
Source organism: Agrypnia vestita (assembly GCA_016648135.1). Lineage (NCBI taxonomy): Eukaryota > Metazoa > Arthropoda > Insecta > Trichoptera > Phryganeidae > Agrypnia > Agrypnia vestita. The sequence continues at coordinate 5,231 of JADDOH010007293.1, read as the reverse complement.
AATAATATAAAATAAAATATACCCAATTGAGGCCTTTAAAAAAATAACAAAAAACTTTTCAAAATGATTTAAATGAAAAGATATTCCGATATATAAAGAAAAGTAAATATAAAAGAAATATAAATATAAATACTATAAAGAAGTTAACAATATTTCAAAATTAAAAAGTTATAATTTAATAAATAACCATAAAAGGATAAGTCTCCAAACAAATTAATAGATTAGATTTTGACAATTAAGATGTTTCCAACAAAAATCCATAAATCGCATTCTTATATCTTTGGAGAATTGAAAAATTTAGCAAAAATTGTTTATGTACTGAAAAATATTATTCTTAAAAATGATATATTAAAAAACATTAGTTAAGTTTTCAATCTTTAAAAATATTATTCGTAGGGAATAACAGAAAACTAAAAATGTATGTACAATTATTTTTTGGAAAAGTATAATCGTGATTCGAAAAAAATTCAATTAAATTTACGTAAAAATATTAAAAAATTGAGCGAGGCATGCGCGCATGACGGGAGATCTCCCGGTACTGAAGAAAATTAAATAAATCGTATTAATAAATACATTCCAGTGGGAAACGATGCGTTTCGGGAAAACAAAAGAAAAGCTAGAATATATTTATCAAATTTATCGTCTAGTTTAGCTTATAACTTTTCTAAAAATAAAGATAAAAAAAATCTAAAAACAGAGTCATCTGTGAAAAGCTGGGCCCTACAAAACCTATTTTTTAGATTTGAAATTGGCCTTACTGCTGCGAAGCTACGGCTGAAATGGTAAAATCCGGATATAAGCTTCCGTCACGCAAAAACGTTTCATTTTGGTACAATATTTTTTGCTAGTCTCGTTAGCTGCACTCTTCCTCTATCGATTGAGATATCGCGGGTGAATGTAGGCCTCTCCGTCGCGGAGCAGCATACAAAAATATAAAAAACGCCAAAAAAAGTCACTAAAAAGATTGCAGCTGCTTGGACACGCGTTTGGAAGTAATTATTTTCAATAGAAAAGATGCGCACCGTCAAGCGGCACGCGATGATGCCACTTGCGTGTCTGTGCGGTTTTTTTTGACCGAGTTATTAAAGAAACGGAAATTTCGACTTTGGTTGCGTACCGAGAAAAGAGGAGGGGGTAAAAAAAATTTAAAATATGCGCAAAAGATGGCACTTCTAACTGTTGTTTGAACCTGGTACTCGATTTTTTAATTTCGTTAAAACTACGCCTACAATTGCAGAAACGGCGCCCTCGCGAAGACGGACTGAAAACGGGGATTTATTTTTGTATTTCGGCGAGAAAGAAAGCTACGCAAAATTGATGTAGGTATAAAAAAAAGCTGACCGGATTTGGCACAAAACGTAATACTTTTTTTTTTAATCCGATCACAAGACACCGAGATGTGCAGTAAAAACGAAATTTCACGCCATCGAGCATAGAAACTAAAAAAGAAAAAGAAGAAAATAAATTTTTAGAAAAAAACACGCGGTAAAGATTTGCCCTTTGTATTCTTTTTAAAAATTGTTATTATTTTGTATACTCGCGGAGAAAACGGTAAAAACGTGCGAAAAAAAAGCCGAAAAAACCCCAAAAAACGGCTTTGTCAAAAAAAGCCGAAAATGTGTAAAAGTGTATAAAAAAGTGTATAAGGATAAGAAGGAAAAAATGATGAATTGGAAACCATGCGTTATCGGCGTGTCCATCATAATCAAGTTTAAAATTCCAAAATTTCGAAAAACTCGCAAAGATATGAGGCAAAAACGACTTTTTACTCTAACGGGCATAGAAACGACATTAGAAGAAGAAGAAATTTTTTTTTTATAAAATCTCACGTGTCAAAGAGTTTTCCTTTGTATTTTAAAAAAAAAATGTAAATATCGCGTAAACTCGCGGAGAAAACGGTAAATATGTGCGAAAAAAAAGTCAAAAAACGCAAAAAAACGGCAAATGTCAATAATTCGATGTGACAAACATATATCGCGGAAACTACCTTACAACTTTAATATATATTATGCCATTCGTAAAAAGTGGTCGAGGACATAAAAAAATTGATACAAATGTTACAAAAATGTTGAACCTTTTGTCGGCAGAAACACATTTTTTCATACACAGTACTTCCTCTAATTTCCTACAAAGTGACGCTTGACAATGCACTCACTTCTCCCAGTGGTCCCGCCATTGTCGAATCCACTTCTAGTACGCGTATTTCGTAAATGTGTTCAGTTGGGCCATCGCATTCCGCATGATGACTTTTCTTGATTTAAATCGGCTCCTTTTCATCAGCATTTTGAACTTAGGGAGTAGCCAAAAATTACACGAAGCCTTGTCGGGAGAGTAGGGTGCCTAATAAACGAGTGGAACAGAATCAAACAGATGCGAATAATGTATAAGATTATCGTGATTGAGCTGTCAACTTTTCACTGTCCACACATCCGGTCGTCTCACTCTCTCTTTAAATCTAAAGAATTTATCGATCTAACGCTTATCTCCACCTCGTTCGTAAGTTTTTGAACTGGAATGCGATCCTGCATGACCAAAGTTTTCACTTCGTCAATAACACTGTTGTTTCGGCTTGTTGGGGATCTACGGGGATACGGTTTGCTATCAACTGATGTACGGCCATCTTCAAAGCGATTGTACAACTCTTTTATCTGTGAGATTATCATATAATCATCCCCAAAAGCTTGTATGATGGTTGCCACTCGAGTATCGCCAAGCTTTTTGAAAAAATTTAATGCAATATCTTTCTAGAGACCTTCTGTCCTTTCATAACAATTGACAATCCAACTAACTTCACTTCTTTTGATAATGATTACTACAAACAGGAAAATTTAACGCATGTGCACATTTTCACAAAATAAACTTCTCGTGCAACATTCGTTTGGGTGGAAAAAACAAACGTTCGATATTATTGGAAAACACTATGAATATATCACTATTTTTAAAGGTACTAGAAGATGCGACGTATACCAATTACTGGAAAATGGTCCTGTTAAAAATCAAAAACAGCGTGAAAAAATGTATGGATGTAAGTAAGCCGAGCCGAAAAATGTAAAAACATCAATTAAAATTTTGATAAAAGAGATGGGTCGACCAGTTATTGGGAAACTCATCCAAACAAATTGAGAATTAGAAAAATTGAGATTGTATTAGGGTATATTTACATGTGCCGATGTAGTGTAGGCGATGATAAATATTTTTTTAAACTTATTTGTATAAAATGTACTTATTTAACCTATTTTGTATAAAATGTACTTGCATATAAGTTATACTTATTGTAAACTTTGCCTGTCTGAACATAGAGATCTCTAGTGAGACTGGCATAGTATAATATAACCTATCCAAATGAATAAATAAATAAATAAATAAAACACGTCAAATATTCAAAATAATTTCTGGGTATTTTATGAATTATCTTTGAGTTATCCACTAGAGAAAAAAAATATATTACGATATTGTGTTTTAATTTCTTCAGAGAGAAGAAGATATTTACAATTTTAATTTAAACAATAATTCGGCTTGTCGGGCAAACGGCTGTCGGAAAGTTGACCGGCATCCGTGAATGACATATGGTAACTATTTCACAGTACATTATATATTATTACTTTGAAATCAACGTAAGTTATTTAATGTAACATTTATAAGCGTTTTACAACTCCTCGCTAGTGGTGAGTAGGGCCAAGGACTGTGATTTCTTTTTTATTGCCCGCATGTCTTTAGCGTGAATGAGAGATGAATTCATACCGTGTATTTTGAAGAAATTGACGAAATAAACTATTCTCCCGGATCAGACGTTCAAAACAAATACTGTCGTCAATATCCACTTACATGACACTAGCTTCGGGAAGTATACGCGAATAAATATTTGTTGGCATTAAGGGAAAAACTTTCCTACCAAGCGCGAAAAAAGGCAATTTTTGTGATTTTTTTAAAAAAACTTATATAAATTATGGTATTGGTATTATTTTTACATGAATTAACAAACTTTTTAAAAAATTGAAATTTTTTTTACAAAAAAATTTTCAACATTGGTGGAAAATTCTTGGGTTTTGTCGACTTTAGCAAAAAAAAAGTCTTCCGCGGTGACTACTCCCATTTCATCTGTAATCATCAGAATAAAAAAAAAAATTATCAAAATTGACACTATAATTTAGTCTTTGACGCAGGGGTTTTTTTTTAAATATAGATTTTTGACAAAATGGCGGGCGTTTGAATTTAAAATAGCGTTTTTTAGAGAAATCGAGTTTATTATGTTGATAAAAAAAACATTTAAATAATAAGTCACTTAAAAATATTGGATTTTATTATGTCGATAAAAAAACATTTAAATAATAAGTCACTTAAAAATATTCACTTCTCTAAATCATTTAAAATCTTACAAGTCACTTAAAAAGACACAAAAAAGATAAATTACTTAAAAATCAAATCCTACAATGACTAGATTATATATAAAATAACCACTAGATATTTCAAGTTGATCGGTTCACTGGTTGCCGAGATATATTTATTGGTCATCGATTTTCAAAACGTGGTTTCGAGTAATACGCGTTTGAAAATTGAGCAATGAATAAATCGCGAAATCTTCCAACTTACATAAAAATCATTGATCCCTGGTCCATAATATAAGTCCTTCACCTTGCTTAGAATTCTCATATCATCGAGCACTCTTCACAAATATAATAGAAACAGGTCTTACGTTTCTATTATGAAAGAGCCCGACTGACAGCTACCTGCATGTACCGCGGCGCCGTTACAACAAAGAGATGCCATTATTATTACCTATAACTTTGTTATTTTTTTAATTTTAGCCTGATATTTTCACCAAACATTCTTAATTAAGACCTCAAGTTTTAGTGCAAAAATTTAAATATCGATTTATTCGAAATGTCTAGGTAGGTATATCCCCTTAAGGGGGGTAAGGTTAATTCGTACAAAAGAAGGCATGTTTTTGTGAATTTTTTGTGACGACACAGTTAAAATCTCTTTATTAAAACCAATGATACATTAAAGTATCACATTCGAAGAATATTGTGTAAAATTTTCAAGAAGAAATATTACAAAATACGGCAACGGCAGCAATTATTCGGACGTGTCTCGGAAAAAAGTAGAATTGCGGTGTCCATCATAACTTACTGCTGGATCATCTGAAATCAAAAAATCAAAGTTCATTCGTTAGATAATAGGTTTCCCTAGGTAACTCTGGGAGGGTTTTTTGAAATTTCAATTTTTCATTT